>NKZV01001039.1:0-43413 GCA_002370175.1 Metschnikowia colocasiae
CTAGAGATCCCCGCGGACTCAGAATTGAAGATCCCCAGGATATGCGAGAAGAAGAATTTGAAATCGAACAAGAAGAACCCAGAGAAGAAGATACTTGAGGACAAGTACCAATCTAAAAGGGGGAGGATGTTAGACATGAGATTTACTTAACTTCGATACAGGAATGTCAAGGACTGAAACTAGATCCGCCCATATGCAGGAATACAGTCGGCAAAAAACAAACAAGTGAAATTGCAAACAAAGACAAGCAAGTGAAACAGCAAGCATGAGAGAAATAGCAAGCATGAGAAGATAGCAAGCAAGGATGATTAGCTATATCTCGACTAGCTATATAACGACGCGCAGAAAGCCTCCGTTCTTGAAGAAGCAAGAACTCCATTGCTTAAGCACATTTATAAGATCGCAATATAAGATAACATCTCGATAACAATAACTATCATCATTTATATTATCTGAACGGGTGAGTTCCTACTAAGCCAGCAGCCGTCAGAACATTTCCGAATACATCAAATATCCTTTATAGGCATCGTTCCTGGAAACGATCCACAACATTGACAAGCCGTTAAAAGCTTAAACCGATTGCGAATACAGGCTAAAGCCCCAGGTCGCATAATAATTCTAACATTGGGTTAGGTCTGATACTGTTTTTCCCTATAACATGTCCAAGAAAATTTAATTCAGTTTGGAAAAAATAACATTTGCTTGCTTTAGCAATAAGTTTGACTTCTCTTAAACGTTGGAGTACAATCGTTAAGTGTCTCTTGTGGTCTTCTTCATTCTTTGAAAAGACTACTATATCGTCTAGGTATACTATGACGAATTCTCTTAATGAGGAATTGAAAACTTCATTCATGAGTTTTTGGAAAGTCGCTGGCGCGTTTGAAAGTCCGAATGGCATCACACGCCAGGTATATTGACCGAAAGGTGTCACGAAAGCGGCCTTATCGAGGTCCTTTTCATCGATACGTACCTGGTGGTAGCCCGAATGTAAATCGAGTGATGAGAATACTTTGGCGCCCGCTATCGTGTCGAATATATCAGAGATCAAAGGAAGTGGAAAGCGTTCCTTGATCGTTATGTTGTTGAGAGCCCGGTAATCGACGCATAGTCTTTTAGATCCGTCCTTTTTCTTCACGAAAATGATTGGAGCTCCATACGGCGATCCGTGCGGAATAATCTTTCCTGCTTGGAGTAATTCGTCGATTTGAGTAATGAGCTCTTGTTTGTCGGTATGCGAGAGCCGATAAGGAGGTCTATGTGGAGGTGTAGATCCGGGAATCACATCGATAGAATGTTGTACCTTTCTCTTAGGTGGCAACTTAGATGGTAGTGTCTCAGTGACTACATCATCAAACTGTGATAAGTCGAAAACCTTTGGATCAATAGTGTTAGGTTCGACCTCTGGTTGATAGTCGATAGCCTTGACGAAGAGTGTGTATACTTCGTTGTCTTGTGACTTGCAAGCTTGGGTAGTTGCTTTCGACGTCACGAGTTGTATTGTGGCGTTTTCCTTTGCCACGGTCTTAAATGGTACCTTGTTGAAACTTAAGTTAGGTAAATCAAACAAATGGTTGTATTCTCGAGTGAAAGGTAATCCTAATATGATGGTTTCGGATAGATCTGGAAACACGAAGAAAGCTCGAGTAATTTGTAGGCCGTGTACGTTCACGGTCACTATGGCTTCGTGAGTGATGTTGATTTGGCAATTCTTTTGAGCCAAGGAAGCTGATGATGATGAGATCAATGGTCTCGCGGGTAACTAATCCGGAACCGTCACACTGGCATAGTTGAGTTCCATCCTGTGAGTGTGTGAGTCAACAGGGGCAGATGGTTTCACTGTTGACTGAGATCCTTTGGTGTCTCTTTTGACAGTGCCTGGGCGACGTTGACATAGTCGAGTTCCATGTCGTCTGTACTTTGGCGGTTGAAGTTTCCGTTTGACCGGGTGAACTGATAACCTTGATTATTCCGTTGTTGACCTTCTCCGTTTCCGTCCCGGTTTTGCTGGAAGTTCTTCTTTCCTTGGAACCCGTTGTTTCGTGGGTTATACCGATTATTTCCGCCATTGTTATTGTTGAAATTCTGGTTTCTGTTTTGATTACCATTGGAATGTTTGTAAGAAGAGTACTTCTTCGGTCCCGTTTTCTGGTTTGTTGGACCGTCTCCATACACTCCCTTGATCTCATGTGATTTCCTAATCACAACACAGGACCAGAGACTGGATGCCAGACGGCCGGCCTGATAACTATGCAGGGACAAACACAAAGGTACGTCGGATGAACGTGAACCAGCCAGGCAGGTATCAACACTGCCAGGGCGAGGTCTAGACATTACTCAGTCGACATTGCGGACCGGAGCAGAGTAACCGACGTGCAGTCGTCTGAGCGGGGAATCCCTCCGAGTCTCCGCCGCCAGAGAAGATATAAAGGCCTGGCGAAAACCCCTAGTTGAAAGGACAAGAACTCCATCACTTAAGCTTAGACATTTACAAACCTTAAAGGTATTTAGTGATAATCCTCATTCTATTTTCATAACCACTGCTCGGGCGAGTTCCTACTAAAAGTAGCCGACAGTAGATTCCAGAACACCGTTAGCTCATCGTTCCTGGAAAAGATCCATTCAAACAAGAAGTCGTTAGAAGCTTATACCTCTTGCGAATACAGGCTAAAGCCCCAGGTCGCATAATAATTCTAACATATTTTTGTCAAACCAAACAAAGTTGTTTAGGATCATGTTTAATAAAATGGTTTCGTTTGTAAGAGTGGTATGATCACGTGCATAGCTTAGACTAAGCTTAGTTAGTAGAATCTATTGTAACTAAGTACACGACTTTAGTTGTGTTATGGATTTTCCTAACAATCTTCGAGGAAGAAGAAAAAAGACAATAAGTAGGATGACACTAATTGTCTCATGTATTTCTGTAATTTTTGTCTCCAAAAGAAGATTTGCGGACGGATTGGCTGGTTTCTTAAAAACGTAAACTGGCTGTTCATTTAGCTTTTCATCTCAAATGTTCCTTGTCCATACTTATTGGAGTTGTTAGCAGCCGATTCTTTTGAGTGATGTGCTTAGTTCGTGCAAGACATCTGAGTCAACAGTGTTCATAAAGTAAGGTTTTGTGGAGGAAACATTTATAAGAAACACCCAGACTATTTCAAATTAAAGTGTGTGGATAACTTGCTCGATCGCAATTTTCTGTGGAGCACAGTGGGACTCCAGGATTAGTAAGATTTATTGGCGTGTACATAACGAATATTCCAAAGCACGCCGCTCAGAACATTGAATCCAGCATATCCGTTCATCCTAGTCCCAAAATGACAAAAGCATTTGAAACGCTCTTCAATGTTGATATGGAATGCCAATCCTGTGTGGATTGTATTAATGATGCTCTCAGCCTGGTGAAAGGCCTCGAAAGCATAAAGATTGATTTGAAAGGTGGTACGGTAGCAGCTACAGGAATAACACCACCTTCTGAGATAGTCAAGGCCATCCAATCATGTGGAAAAGACGCCATTATTCGTGGATCTGGCAAACCCAACTCTGCTGCTGTATGTATCTTGGAAAGTTTCAACCCGGATGAATTTCTTCATCCAGTGAAAGGATTGGCTAGACTTGTTGCAGTAAGTGACGATGATGTCGTGGTAGATTTGACAGTCAATGGCCTTCCAAAGGGTACTTACTATCCTCAAATTAGAACTTCGGGTGTTCTAAGTCAAGGTGCATTGTCAACAGGTTCGTTGTACCGCGCTCTTGAGCCCATCAAAGTTGACCAACCTTCCGACGTTTCTTCAAAGATCAATTCCTTAGGAGCCTTTACTTCAAAGTCTCTGGAACTTTTTTCTGCCCAGTCCTTTTTCCAAACCAGCTTGAAAATACATGACCTCATCGGACGAAGTATTGTATTGTCTACAGTCAAGGATGAGGTTACCAGTGAGTCGTTATGTGGGGTGATCGCCAGGAGTGCAGGGGCGTGGGAAAATGAAAAGGAGGTTTGTAGCTGCACAGGAAAAACTGTGTGGCAAGAACGCAGCGATGCTTTGAATAGAGGGGTTACATCGTAGCTGATGAACAGCATAGATTTAAATAGTATGAACAGGACGAATACACTTAAATGACTTTTACATTAAGCAGCAAGGTGAAAAGGACATGAATTTGCGTTCACTATGTTACAGCTCCTTCGCACAGCGCGACCTATTGTGGTACTATACAGGATTAAATTAAGACGAAATGTAAGTTCTTGATCCGCTTTTTTGAATTGTATACATTTGTCCATCATAAATACGTCCTTTGAATGTCTCGCTCAAAATCTTCAACGGATGCGCCCGAAGTTTACTCTGTGTTTCGAGAGCAGATCGAAACCATCAAGAATAAGCGAAGTGTCAAGATCAAGCTATCAAGCTTTCCCTCATCTACTACATTTGCAGAAATATGTAATGCACTTGTCCAAATCTTGAACCAATTTAGCCCTGCAATCCATTTGGAGAAGATATCATTGTCTGATAATGGTCTAACAGCACTCCCAAACGAGTTTTTCTTGCTCTGCGACAGCCTGTTGAAGGCGTTAGATCTCCACAATAACCAATTTATCAGTCTTCCGCATCCTTTAATCGCCAACTGTCCCAATCTAGAGCGTTTGGATCTCTCAGGTAATCACTTTTCGATTATATCAGGTGCTGTATTCGGCAGATTTTCCAACTTGAAGTACCTTCTGTTAAAGGACAACAGCATATCCTATCTACCTCCAATTTTGGGAGAGATAATCAGTCTAGAAACATTGCATGTGTCTGGAAACCCATTGGTGATGCCGAGTGCTGAAGTCATCAACTCCATGACAGGTGGCATCAACGATTTGAAAGCATATTTGGTCTCGAATAGCAACATAATAGACCAGCATATTGAGATGCAAATTCAAGCACTACAAACGGCAGGGCCTTTACCATCTACTCCGAGTGTTGCTAGAGCACGATCCCTTTCAGATACCCGAAGCAAATCACTGAAAGCCTCCAGAAGGATGGGCCTTATAATAAACAGTAACAAGGCAACCCCAGAAAGCAATGGAAGTAACGCAACATCAATTTCCGGCGCAAACGATTCATATACTCCGAGCAAGCCGGAAAGGAAACTACTGTTGCCAGTAAGTGGAAGCACCGATCCATCGTCATCTCTTTTCCTGAAGGATTCCTCAATCCAAGACGATTACAATCAAGGGTCTTCATCTTACACTACTTCCACAGCCAACATAACACACTCTACCTCACCACCATCGCACACCGCAATGCAAGGAAATTTCGTGCGTCCTTTACGAAACAGGTCTAATACTCTTAGAGACATCGACCAGATTTTGGAACCAAATGAACTTGGTGAAGATCACAAGCCTGGTGCATATTTCAGACGGTTATCTACTTTGCAAGAGCGTCCTGCTGATGAATCTTTTAAACTCTATGCAGAAGAAGGTTCTAGTTTGGAACCAGAACTGGAAGATGCAAGACAAACTTTACAGAAAACTCAGAATGCTGAACAATCACAAGTATCTGCACCAAGCAAGAGAATTCCATCTAATACACTAGCATTAAACTTGGGCCAGAGCAATCTGCATTCACAAGTGCCCACTCAAAAAAGCCTCAGTCATATTAGGTTTCCTCAGCATGATCGGTCTACGATTGTGAAAGTTTCGAGGAAGATCTTGTTTTCTTTCAGTGAATTGCATTTGTCCATCAAAAGGTTTGCTGGCTTCTGTTGTGATAAAAAAGTGTCGGCAAAAATCGTAAGTCTACTTCACTTGTCGAAAGAGAACATCGATATTTTGGTGGAAACAATGGAAGCTGTTGAAGACAATGGAGAGAGTCATGATTCTGTTTTGAGCTCCCTTCAAACTTGCACGTCTTCCTTCAAAATGATATTGTCTATTCTCAGCGAAAATTACGCCTCATTTGTTGCAAAGATTGATGTTTGCTTTATACGGATGGTATTTTTGACTTTATTTGGCTCGCTAAACGAGTTGCAAAATGCACACAAACTTTTGAACCCCACTACTTCTATACCGAAAAGCCAACCAGCTTTGTTTAGAAATCATTCGGCCATGTCTGATTTGGTCGGCGGAACACCAGTTGATGCCAAAGCAAAAAATTTGTCTGCAATTCTCGGCTTATCAGAGGAAGGGACGAATGAAACGCTGGCCCTACCTTTGGCATCAGAAACTGTCGCATCATTGGAGGAAATTGATGAGCGGTTGTACCAATCTATTAACGTCGCCACAGCTAATGCTCAGGTAGTGTTTAGCGAGTTGACGAAGGCAATGAGCAAAAGTGCCATTGCTACTGCAAATACGAAAGCTAACCAGCCAATCAACCCCACAGTTGCACTAAAGTTTAAGGAGCTAACGAATGTTTGCATATCATCCATGGATATCACCAAGAGGCTTAGTTCTAAGCTCACTACCATCAGAGCCAATCAGAATTCTCATGCGAGAAGATCGTTTTGGGATGACATCAACCTATTTTTAAAAGCGATAATCCAAACATTTTCAAGTGTTAAGGGAATTATGAAAGACGCACCAATTTTGAATGAAATTAGAAGATCTATGGCCAACTTAACGAAGACCACCAAAGAGCTTACTATTTTTTTGGAAGCTTCCTCATACAAATCCATGTCTGACCTTCTGGGTTCTCCGCCTCTGGGTAATGTTTTGGCATCAGGCTCCAGCATACTGTTGGCAGGTTCCGTATCTGCCTCATCGGTGAATTTACTGCAATTGCCAAGTATTGGAGCAGTAAGAACTCCGATAGCAGCCAGTATTGGAACCGCAGCAGCTCAAGCGATGAGTGCGCAGCAAGATAACCACTCCAATTCTAACAGTTCCATTCCGGCGTTGCACCTACCACCGCTGGTAGCTTCGGACCTTCTGAATACAGGCTTACATACTGCCCCAGTACAGTCGATGGAGCAATTCTACGCGAAAAATGTCAACCCGTTTGATAGAATTTGAGTGCGTGTTGTGCATGGCATAAGACGCGAAATCAATTTGTGTCGATATTCAGAAAACTCTGCTGTATTTACTGGAGTACAAATATGAGACAATTGGGTCTGGATAATGGTGGTTTCAAAGTGAATATCCAAGAAAATGGATATGGTTGGGCACTGGGATATACTGACCCAAGTGAGTACCTTCCAGCTTGGAGCTTCAGTACTGATTTATGTCGAGACCATCACTTAGACTTGCCTCCTTGTTTTTTTCCTAGCGACTTTTCTAATCGACCTGGCACTAGGGCCGTTAGCTCAATTCCCAATCTCGTCAGTTCATGCCCAGCAGTAAAGTTTTATCACGAGTATCGGAATCTTGGTGCCTCACAACCGAATAGGATATGGACCAACCAAGAGCAGAATTCTGATTCAGAGAAAGACTTGCTCTGTTCACCTGATCATATAACTAGCACAAACTTAAATAGCTATACACCCTTACAGGCAAATTCGCCGAGTGTGTCGAACTCTGACTCTCTAAGCAAAGGAACGCCAGTCTCGCCTGTTTCAGAAGCCGAATGCAACTTTGTTCGTATGCCTACAATCCACGAGACTAAAATCGAAGGTATACAAGAAGAGGCTGAAATACTGATATTAGGTGGCTCTTTCCTTGATTTCTCTACACTGGAAACTTTTGTTAACACTAGGCGGAAAGTACTCAGCTACAGTCCACAGAGGTCTCTTCGAGGTAGCCCAAAAAAACCGAAACCAGTGATTGAACCAGGCAACGAGACTTCGAGTATTTCCAAAGTGGGAAATTTTAAAAACTTGTTTAGGACCCTAGTTTACAAGAGGGATAATAGTAATGAAGAGCTGCCAAAGCCAAGTGAACCCAATATACTGAAAGATTTGGAGAGGAGTGGTGCGCTCAAGATCTGCGCCGGCGCTTGGTCAAATATAGAGGCTGATTGTGCCAAGCGCTGCGAACTGGAGCTATCGGAATTGATAGACATAGTGAACGAGAATATGGATACAAGCAACCGTGTTGAAAAGATTAAAAAGGATTTTGCGCGTGATGACGAATTGACGTTCAACAAGTGGAGATTTTGACCTTTGCACGTGATCAAGATGCACGTGATAAATTATTGAGGAGATAAGCGTGCATTGCATGTCGGCAAGCCGTTATTAGCGGGATCGCCGCGGAATTGCCGCCCATAGCGTGACATGGCCGGAGATCCCCTCGCCAGAACGATACAAATAGCTCTGTCCCGCCCCACAAGATCTCTTCTTATCACTTCTCTCGATCCCTTCAAACCCGCAATTACCAGATATGACTATTGATACTTTGAAGGTCGTACCTGCTACATCAGGTTTTGGTTGCACCATTGAGTTGCCCTCATACACCAAACACGATCCTGCAAACTTGAATGACGTTGATTTCAAAAAGCTCTACGAAGCGACACTCACTTATCTTGTGGTAGTGATCCCGAATCAAGCGGAACTTTCTCCGAAAAGTCAGTACCTTGTCACCAAAAGATTTGATCCCACGATCCCCGAGCCAAAGGAAGAGGGAAAGGCTGCTTATGGACACGGAAAAGAGTTTCGTCACGAGAATTCCGTTCTTAGGAAAGACGGCTGTACTGTAAAGGGTCAACCTCAAGTGCAAATTTTGGGGCAGGGCACTTTTGCCGCCGACGAAGCAGGAAATGAGAATGGTGAAGAGATCAAGCTCACTCATCCCTCCCATACTACCTTTCACAAGAATCCCTTGACCGAGGAACAAATCAAAGACAACCACCAAACTCGCTTCTACAGATGGCACATTGACTCAGCTTTATACGACTTGTCGCCTCCTATGGTCACTTCACTTTTAGGCATTAAAGTTCCTCCCGCAACTCACTCGCAAACAATCGATTACGACGACGGCAGCGGAGAAAAATTGGAATTGACCCAAGGAGCTACTTGTTTCGTGAGCGGTGAAGCAGCATTTCAGCGGCTTTCTGACGAAGAGAAGGTGTTTGCCTTGAACACAGTGGTTGAGTATGCACCTCACCCATATATTTTTATATCTCCAGCTAAAGCAACTAAAGATGGACTCACTATGGAGTCCGAGGGTAAGGAAATGAAACTCGAAGATTTGCCAGAATGGGAAGAGAAAAAGATTAAAAAGTTGCCCATGGTATGGACTAATCCTGTTACCAAAAAACATCACTTGCAGGTCCACGGATGCTGTCTTTACAAGTTGCACACCCACTTAAATGGCAAGTTGAAGACGTTAGAATTGGAGGATGCAAGAAAGAAGGTTCATTCCATGATGAGACCAGCTATTTCGCCTGAAAACGTTTTGGCGCATTCCTGGAAGCAAGGCGATTTGGTGATCTTTTTTAACAGAGGAGTGTGGCATTCTGTCACCGGAGAGTTCAAGGGTGTGAATAATGGCGTGGACGAGAAGAGATTGATGCACCAGTGCAACATAGCTAGTGGATTTGATCCTATTACGGTGCAATAGTTGCGGTTTTAAATTAGGTAGTATATGGTAAGGTTTATTTCATTTGTGTTTAACGTGTCAGATTGATATGGAGTTTCTATCCAAAATCCAAGTTCTTGTTAATCAGCTAGCCTCTTAAAACTGTAACTGAAATGCTAAGAAAATGCTTTCAATTCATAAAAGCCACCGCAGCAGCTCTTTTTATGACTTGTACATCCAGACATCGATGGTGCACATAGCTCTCCATATTTAATCAAAACTCAAAAACAAAATAAACTTCCATTTTCAACTTTGGGTATAAAACGACTAAAAGCGCTCGAAAGGACTCCCAAGATCAGTCATATTCACCTTATTCATATTGAAAAGCTCTGGATACTTTTGCACTCTGACATGACTAATCTGAATCTGGTAAGGCCTGCACCGATCTCGCGCGGCACGTGATTCACTATCTCTGAGGAACTTATCTTAACCAGCATGTCCAATTACCAGCATGTCCAACTACATTACAATTGCAACATGCAATTTGAACCAATGGGCCCTTGATTTCGAGGGAAATCGTGACAGAATATTAGAGAGTATTCGTGAGGCCAAGCGCCAAAATGCAAAACTCAGAGTCGGCCCCGAGTTGGAGATCTGCGGCTACGGATGCTTGGACCATTTCGCTGAGAACGATTTGTTTGAACAGTGCTGGCAGATGTACTCGGAAATCTTGGAGCATCTGGAGACGAGTGACATAATTTTGGATATCGGAATGCCGGTTATCCACAAGTCGATTAAGTATAATTGCCGGATATTGAGTTACAACCGGAAAATACTCTATATCCGCCCCAAATTGTACTTGGCCAACGACGGAAACTACAGAGAAATGAGATATTTTACGCCATGGAATCGAGTAAAATATCATGAGACATACCAATTGCCCAAGCTGATCCAGGCCATCACAGGCCAAAGCTCTGTAGTAATTGGTGATTGTATATTGGAAACCTTGGAGACCAGACTTGGCGCAGAGACATGTGAGGAACTCTTCACACCCCAGTCACCGCATATCTCTATGGCGTTAGATGGTGTGGAAATTATTACTAATTCGTCCGGCCTGCACCACGAGCTCAGAAAGCTAGACTTAAGATTGGAGCTTATCACGGAAGCCACGAAGAAATGTGGGGGGATTTATCTTTATTCTAACCAGAAGGGCTGTGATGGTGACAGATTGTACTATGATGGATGCGCCTGTATTGTTGTTAATGGAGTAATGGTAGCGCAAGGCTCACAATTCTCTCTTGATGATGTGGAAGTTGTTGTGGCAACCATTGACTTGGATGAGGTTCGCTCATACAGAAACCAGAAGTCAGCAGCTCTTCAATCGGTTACGCAGGACTCTTCTTATCATATTATATCAACGCAGATTGAGCTTGCCCCACAATCGCAACTTTTTGATCCTTCCATCCGCCCCACAAAGGCACTTCCTCAGATCAGATACCACACGCCTGAAGAGGAAATTGCCCTTGGGCCTGCTTGTTGGTTATGGGACTATTTGCGCCGGTCAAAGATTGGCGGTTTCTTCTTGCCCCTCAGCGGAGGAATTGATTCGTGTGCCACTGCGGTAATCGTGCATTCTATGTGTCGTCTTATTGTCTCTGCTATTTCTGGAGGAAATAAAAATGTTTTGAAGGATATTAGAGCACTTGTCAAAGACAAAGACTTTTTTCCTCAAACCCCGCAGGAAGTTGCCGACAAATTATTCTACACTTCGTTTATGGGCACCGAAAACTCGTCTACAGAAACAAGATCTAGAGCAAGGAAGTTGTCCGAAAAAATTGGGTCTTATCATATTGATATGAATATGGATACCCTTGTTCTGGCAGTGACTCATGTGTTCGAAGTTGCTACAAACAAGAAGCCTATATTCAAGATTTTTGGTGGCTCCCAAACTGAAAACTTGGCCTTACAAAACATCCAGGCTCGTTTGAGAATGGTTCTCAGTTATCTTTTCGCACAATTGTTGCCGTGGACTAGAAACAGAGAAGGGGGGCTTCTTGTTTTGGGGAGTGCCAATGTGGACGAGTGCTTGAGAGGATACTTAACCAAATATGATTGTTCAAGCGCTGATTTAAATCCTATTGGTGGTATTTCAAAAACCGACTTGAAAGCCTTCATCAAATGGGCGGAGCAGGAGTTTAAGCTCCCTATTTTGAGGGAATTTTTGGACGCTACTCCCACAGCAGAGCTCGAACCAATAACTAAAGATTATGTACAGTCTGACGAAGTTGACATGGGAATGACCTATGAAGAATTGTCCATTTTTGGCAAGTTGAGAAAGGTTGACAAATGTGGCCCTCAATCCATGTTCGTAAAATTGTACCACGAATGGTCACAACCCCCAAAGAACTTGAGTGCAGAGGTTATTGCTGAAAAAGTCAAGAAGTTCTGGTTTTTCTATGCTGTGAACAGGCATAAGATGACCACCATGACGCCTTCATATCACGCAGAGCAGTACTCCCCAGATGATAATCGCTTCGACTTGCGGCCATTTCTAATTAGTCCAAGATTTCCCTTGGCTAGCAGAAACATCGATACCATAGTGGAGAAGATTAAAAGTCGCAAGACTGATTTGGGATTGGAATTAGGTGTTGAGTAATAAGCTCAATTTACGGCTCCTCCCCATAGCGTTTCGATCTTGGACTCTTTGCTCTTGAACTTGGAAATATCGTTGCGCCGCATGAAGTCCAGGATGGACATGACGAATTGCTTCGGGATGTCCTCTTGGATAAAGTGGCCTGCGTTCGTGGTGTTGTTGAACACGACTAGCTGATACTTGCCTTGCATCTGGCCAATCATCAAGTCCTTGTCAAGAGTGTCATTGCTCGAGAGAATGAGCAATTTAGCCACTTTTGTATTGGAGGATATGAACTTTTTAGATAAACCCACAAACCATGAATCCCAGAATGGCTTCATTGCTGAGAAGTCCGTCCTCCAGATTAGTTTACCTTGAACATTTTGCAAAAGATCGCATACACTGACGTTGGCCGATTCCGGGTTTCGTAGCAAATGCGTCAGCAAGTTCCAATTCACTGCCTCAGACACGGAAGCAAAAGATTGAGGTCTGCTGCTCAAAAATTGCGGAGCAACGAGTAAAGATCGCACGGCCGTTTCCTCCACAATATCCACCACCACCAAGCCACGCACATTCGCAGGGTCTTGTGCAATGTAATCTGTAGTGACTGCTCCGCCCAAAGAGTGACCGACTAGACAGATTGGATTTTTTGGGGCGTGGCGCACATGAAATTCCGCTATTAGTAAGGAAAGGTCACGCGTTAGCGTGGTCAATAAGAAATCCAGAGGTTCGGGGCTGGATGATCCGCCATGACCTCTCATGTCAAAAACAAAGAATCCAGCTTCGATATTATGTTGCATGCAGTAGTTTGCAATCGCCCAGAATGTCATGCCCGAAGACCCGGCACCGTGGTGACAGATGTAAATAGGAGACGTCTCCAGGTTAGGGGGCCGGTAGTATGTGGCTAGACTGGGGCCATCTGGGAGATGATAAATTTCTTGAATAGGAAAGCATGCTTTTTTTGCCGGATCCAGCAGCTTTTCTGGGAATTCCTGAATATCTCGCTCCAGTGACTTGGAGCCTTGATCAGCAGTGCCTGGGTTCTCGGCGACTGCATCTAGTCCAAATGCAAGAGCTCGCTTCTTCAAAAGGTTTTTTTGCATACTCATCGATGACTCTGTTCCATCGGATTACGAGGAGGATTAACTAGTGTGCAGTTGATGAATGTCGCCCGGAAGATGTTTGAAGTGTACATTAGCGCGTCAGGGTGTGGAGTGCCCAGAGTACATAAAATAAAGCAAGAATTATTTTTGTAAGATTGTGGGGCTGTAATTCTGGCCATAGAAAATCCACTCTACAACCTATACCACTGCTAGTTAACTTTGCTTGTGGTACGTCACCAGCTCCAGTGCACACGTGACTTCGCATCTCAGACATGTCAGACCGACGACTGTTGCAGCTGAACACCATGACGGATCTAACCGACCACTTCCAGAAGATGGCACTTGCTGTCTTCGTCGCCTTCCGGGCACTCAAAAACGGCGAAACCCCCGTGGCATGTGTTCTCGTGCATGAGTCCACCGGCAAGATCCTCAGTTTTGGGTGCAACGATACAAACCGCTCTCTCAATGGAACTAGACACGCGGAGTTCATGGCCATCGACAAAATTCTCGAGGAGCACCATCTATTAAATCGTCCAAAGGAGGAAGTCATCTCTTTCTTTCTGCAGGTGGTGCTCTACGTGACAATAGAGCCCTGTGTCATGTGTGCACTGGCCATTGAACAAATAGGCATTAAAAAAGTGTATTTCGGGGCTGCCAACGATCGATTTGGAGGCAATGGTACGGTCATTAAGGTTCAGGGAAGCCATAGTTACCGAAGTTATGGAGGTATTTTGAGGGTGGAGGCCATTCACCTACTAAGAAGCTTCTACATACAAGAAAACGATAGTGCACCTGTGCCCAAGGTGAAGAAGAATAAGGATATCGAAGGCAAGGAGTTCCCCCAGAATCTAGAATTTTCCGAATACTTGAGTGAAGAAGAGTTTACCCAGGAGTATGGCAATGCAAGATTGGCGCAGTTCTACGGCGCGCCAAGCCTACAGCACGAGGTTACACCTCAGGTTTCACAGGGATATGCGTTCAAGGAGCTTCTCTCTCAACAGGCGGTGCTTCTGATCCCAAAAGTTTCCGACTTGTATCCGGGTGTGAGCCTAGATGTCATCGCAGACGTTCAAACGCTCACAGACATTGAGACGCTTGCGGAAGCACTTCCGAGAATTGCCCCAGATGGGAAGGTGGACAACAACGACGAGAAGCAGAAAAAGAGAAAACTCGAGGGTTTGTAACCAGAAACCATGGATTATTGCCAGCATAACCATGGAGTAACGCCAACAATTAATTCATGCAGACAGCATAATTATGCAATATTAGATTATTCCAGCGAATTCTATACAATTTGTCGTCAAGTTCATATTATTTACAGATGCGGGCACTGGAATTGTTAATGAACAAGTACAGTGTTTTTGAAAACTATTCGAACCAGCGCGACAAAATGGTTCGAACCAAGAAGACAAAACGTTTCGAACCAAGAAGAAAAAATGGTTCGAACCAAGAAGACAAAATGTTTCGAACCAAGAAGACAGAATGGTTCAAACCAAGAAGACAAAATGTTTCGAACCACACTAGCAATTAAACAAACCAATAATTCAAAAAGTTTCGTACCCCTTCGCACAGTCTTTCAAACCAAATGGCGTAATGTTTCACACCAACTTTTATTAGAATTCAATATTCTGAAATCTTAAATCTGGAGGATTGCCTCATATGTACTACATTTGGGAGTCTTGCAGTACCAATCAAGGGTCAAAACGGACGGAACTGAACTGATTTCCTTGTTATCCTGTATACAAAGTATTGGTTTGTTTAATTTTGCTAGTGTGGTTCGAAACATTTTGTCTTGGTTCGAAACATTTTGTCTTGGTTCGAACCATTTTGTCGCTGGTTCGATTAGTTTTGAAAAACACTGTATCAATTGTTCGTCTCCGGCTGGACAATGCATGCAGTATTTGTTTCAGATCTCGTTTTAGAGAGGCCTCTAGAACCTAATACTGCTTGAGTGCGCGGTTTCTTATGCACCAACTCTTATGTGTCGTGCCTGTAAGGCTGTAAGGGAGGAACGTAGTCAATGGTGCGTAGTAACAATAATGCGAAAGAACATGAAATTGCTGGAGTTTCAGAGAGAAACCGTGAATGTTCCACTTTGCATGATTGGCTGGTCTGGTACCAAAATTGTGTTGGCCGAGAAGCCCCGAGACTAAGCCTCATTGTCGCATATTTCCTGGCTCAAAGCTCAAAACGGAAGCTGCGAAACCTTAGCCAAAAAGAGAACTAAAGCTGGCTCAGCAAAGGTAGAGATGGGCTTGAAACTCGAGTATAGGTTTAGTAATCTATCAGTTGAGCTGGATCATATCTCGAACATTCGAACTTGACTATCGTGACTCGATATGAACCTTTTCGAAGTGGCCTGCGTAAGTGCGACGATTTGGGTTACGAGGGCTAGCTCCTGTCGTTAGGAGGGTTTTTCGATAGATTGCATGCGTGTTTCGCGGCGCTCTATGCGTACGCCTCGAAAATTGCAATATAAAGATCCGCCAGCCCCGCGGTTTTAACAGCCTCATCCAAAGTCAGAGTTAGCAGTATTTCAGCAGTTCGTTCTTTCCACGCTTAACCCGTCCACTCATTTCCAGTCACTCATTTACATTCACTCCTTCCAGTCGCTCCTTTCAGTCACTTGTTCACTTTCAATCATGAAATTCTCTACATTATCCTCTATTGCGCTCGCATCCGCTTTGGTTGCAGCCTCGCCTGTTCCTAAAATTGAGTACGTGACTGTTACCCGCTACACCACCATCCAAGTCAACCATGCACAATACGTTGCCGCCATCCAAGGGAATACTGCAAGTCCTGAAGTTTCCTCAAAAGCTCCTGCTGCACTTCCTTCCCCTACTGATGCCACGCCAAGTGTTATCACCTCTGCTGCACTTCCTTCGCCTACTGATGCCACGCCAAGTGTTATCACGCCTGCTGCTGCTCCCGCAACCCAAGCCGCAGAGCCTGTTGTTACTGATGCAGCTGAGCAAGCTCCTCCTGAGCCTCTGACTACCATCTTATCTCCTGCTTCCCCAGTTCAGACTTCTGCCGGAGAGACTTCTTCCGCAGCAGACTCTCCCAGCGATGGTGAAACCTTCACTGGTGAAGGTACTTGGTACGATCCCGGAATGGGTGCTTGTGGTGTTAAAAGCGAAGGGACAGATCCTATCGTTGCTCTTTCTCAAGAATTGTTTGACCAATACACCCCTAACGGAAACCCAAACAAGAACACTTTGTGTGGCAACAAGATCAACGTTCATTATGAAGGTAAAACCGTCCAGGTCACTGTTGTGGACAGATGTACGGCATGTAAACCTCACGACTTGGACCTCTCTCCATCTGCATTCTCCAAGATTGCTGACAAAGACTTGGGCCGCATCAATATTTCCTGGGAATGGGCTTCTTAGTAGTCCAAGTTAAACGCTAAGGATTATGTCGGCAACATCGCTCCGATTGTTGCAAAATCCGTCAGTTTAAGTAAAGTCTGGTTTTGATTTCTTTTTAGTACTGTTCAGTTGGGGGTGCAATTGGCATTTGTCCCAATACCGAGAGCTTAGATTCGTGAATGAAAAGAATCGTGAATAGAGATTCATCTTGGCATCTCTTGAATGTTGTCTCCAACTTCGGATTTTAATGGAAAGATTCAACTTAACTGTGGTTTCAAATTCGGTAGAAAATATTCCGCTTCGGTCTAGTAGCCGTGCCAAAAACGTACATATCAAAACCAGATCGTCTACACTGTTACGCACGAATACTAATGCCATAAAACTACAACTCTTTACTATAGAAAATGGAAATGCCAGTGCCCCTAAACCATAATACTTGCCATAATTGCCCTCAAACAAGTGCATATCAGCAGACTCAGCTTCTAATCGTAGAAATTGCCTGGGACCTGCACATAATCCCCAGGTTAACCTGCGCTCACAGCATTGTCCAAACCCATATCATGGAATCCGATGACGAATTCATCGATAATGGCTCAGGCCAGGAGCTGAGGGAAATGTCAATGACCCCCGAGCCCCAGGGAATGGCCAAGCGCACGCGGTCCCGTGCACCCACTACAGACTTGAAAACCGCCTCTGGTGCTTACACTTGGGAAGATGAATACCAGAGAACATGGGATATTGTGAAAGAAGACGATGAAGGCGGCAACTCGCTAGAGGCAATCGTGCAGCAAATGATTAGTGCACGGAAGAAAAAGATTATGAAAAACCCCACGGTTCCTTTCCAGAGAGGAATCATCCGGACGTTGGTGGTGGTGATCGATGGCTCTTCACAGATGCTAGAGAAGGACTTGCGCCCTACTCGGTTCAGTGCCATGTTGACATATCTCCAGGAGTTCGTTGTGGAGTTTTTTGATCAGAACCCAATTTCCCAAATGGGCGTTGTGATGATGAGAAATGGTGTGGCCCAGGTTGTTTCAGAGGTGAGTGGGCTGCCTCAGCATCACGTGGATAAGATCCGGGCCTTGAAGTCCCGGCAACACAATCGTTTTGAACCGAAAGGAGATCCGTCACTACAAAATGCATTGGAGCTATCCCGCTCACTTCTCAACCTGAATTTTGGTGGCCCTGGCGCCTCTGCATCCAAGAATTCCAAGGAAATCCTCATTATTTTCGGAGCTCTTTTCACTTCAGACCCGGGCGACATCCACAAAACTATCGACACGTTGGCCCGCGAAGAAATCAAGGTCAAGGTCATTGGACTTCTGGCCCGTATAGCCATTTGCCAGGAGATCGTGTCTAAGACCAATTACCTGGCCCAGGGCCTGTACCGACCAGAACGCAGTGCCTCTCAGTACTACGGGGTTATTATGAACGAACACCACTTCAAAGAGCTTCTCATGGACTGCGTGGAGCCGCTCGCTGTATCCAAAACATCAATAGAAGCACAACATGAGAAGACAGAGGGTGTGCCTCTAATCCGTATGGGATTTCCTCTGAAATTCCTGGGCTCCTTGACTGCATCTAGCGGCACATTGAACGCTAACTTTCCCCATCTATGTGCGTGTCACCCTACGCTTGGCTCCAATGAGAGCAAAGAGGTTGTCACAGTGCAAAACCCCACCGCGAGCCAGGTCAAGTCGACTTCCGAAATAGGTTACATTTGCCCCCAGTGCCGTAGCCGTGTGTGCAGCCTACCTACAGTGTGTCCCGCGTGTGGCCTAATGCTTATTCTTTCGACCCATTTGGCAAGGTCTTATCACCACTTGGTGCCTTTGATCAATTTCAAAGAGGTTGCACTCTCTGAGAACTATTCTTCTACTCATTGCTACGGATGTTTATTGAGGTTTCCAGAGGGCGTTGATACTACAAAAGTGACGACGGGGTCTAGTTCTCGATATCAGTGTGGCAAATGCAGTAATGATTTCTGCATAGATTGTGATGTCTTTGTTCACGAAGTTCTACACAATTGCCCAGGGTGTGAGAACAAAGCTTAAAAATACTAGTGCATTGTAATCTTCTTTAGCTATATAATACAAACGGTGGATAGTGACTGTATGTGATTTATTTGGAACCCCAGGTTGACGACCCTCCTTCTTTACCCCAGCCCGAAGTCTGATTGCCGCTATTGCCCCATGCTGACGAGCCACCAGCAGCGTTGTTCCGGTTGCCCCATGCCGAATTTCCTCCTTGGTTACCCCAAGAAGAATTTCCGCCTTGGTTATTTCCCCATGCGGAATTACCACCCTGATTATTGCCCCAAGAAGAATTGCCTCCTTGGTTATTGCCCCATGCAGATGCTCTTCCGGAGGATTTGCCCCATGTAGAGTTTCCTCCGGCATTGGAATTCCATGTGGAGTTTCCTCCTGCATTTTGGTTTCCTCCCCACGTGGAATTACCTCCTGCACCCCAGGCCGAAGATCCACCTGCTCCTGCATCACCACCTGAAGTCCCCCAGGCTGAGGCACCGCCTGCATTAGATCCCCAGGCCGATGCACCACCTGTGTTAGATCCCCAGGCCGAGGCACCAGCAGCAGCCGGAGCGCCCCAGGCCGAAGCGCCGCCTGCAGCAGGAGCACCCCATGCGGAAGCTCCACCAGCAGCTGAAGGAGTCTTTCCGCCCCAAGATGAGGCACCGCCTCCAACAGACGGAGTAGCACCGCCCCATGCGGATTTTGCACCTGAAGAGAAAGCTGGAGCCAGGCCTCCAGGGCCCCCTCTGGGTCCCAGATCCGAAGCTCCAATAAATCTGAGATATGGAATCGATTCGCCACGTATTAACACACTCAACTTGGTTTTGTTGACTTTAATCTTCTTGGACTTAGTGTGCAACTCAATTCGGGCATCCACATCATCTGTCTCCACAACTTTACCCATGAGACCTTTGTGGTTTCCTCCGTTTATGACCACATCCTTGTTCAATAACTTATCACGGCCACCAACACGCATTTTAGCACCAGATGCCATGACTGGAGCAGCTTTCAAGTTCGGGTTCATGCGGCTCAAGTCGGGCCCAAGGGTCTTGGAAACCATCGAATTCTTGGTTGAGATTGTGCTGACGTTCAAGGCATTGGTGGCGAAAATACCCAAGTTTTCGTTGAGCTCATGCGACTCAACAAACAAGACATTTTTGTATATGTGCACCACCACACCCTCTTTCTTTTTGTCTCCACCCTTCTCTTTCACGGAGTCACCAACATTCACGGTCAAGCCGCTTCTGTCAGTGGCCACTTGTTCTCTTCTAGTCAACTTAAGCTTGGAGACAATACCAGTTGGCTTGACGTCAACCACGCGCCCATCACCAGTAAGCACACCGTAGAAACCAGTCTCGGCTTTAACAATAACACCAAACGTTGACGCATTGAGCTGTACTAAATCTTTGATTTCGTACTTGCTGTTCACCATGTCCACGCTTGTTGAAGAGTCGGTTGCCTTAATCAAGTAATTTGCAAACACACGCACATCCTCCTTTGTTTGGTCACTCAATAACACCACGGAGTCACCGTCAATTTTAATGACCAAACCGGTTTGGTCAGTGTGTTTCCCCTCAATGACTTTCACGTGATCGCCTAGCGTGAAAACTTTCCTCAAGTCGCTTGCAGTAACGGTCAATTCTTGGTTTACCAACTGTCTGTCACCAGCATCTGTGACTATTATACTCACTTCATTCAAAGAAACACTGGAAACCTTACCCATGGTTTTAGCTTGCTCACCACGACGGATCTCGACATTGTCACCTGGTTGGAATGCGCTTGACAGTCCACCTTCTTGGTTTTTGCTGCTTTTTAAAGAAGCTGCGACAGCAGCAAGATCCATTCCATCTTCATCAGCGCCTCCGGTTTGGAAACGGTCCAACTCCTCCAATTTGGGATAAACGTCCTTTGTTTGAAGGAATTGTAATTTGAAGTCTTTGTAAAGAAAACCTTCGTGGTATTCATCGCCTCTGTAGACAAAGGACCGAGGACCTCTTCCTGGCTGCAAGTACTCGGAGTCGTATGTTCTAGCCTCTTGCTCATTAAATAGCCTTGGAATAGGCCTTGTCTTCAGCTTTATTCTTTTTCCTTCGGGAGTGATATCATCGTTCTTGCCGTAGTCAAGCCGTGGAACCAACTTACACCGCACTTCCAAGCCATTTTCCGACAAGTTATCCACAATGGCCAAATCAGCCTTGTATTTACCACGAGTGATTCTGACATAGATTCCAGGAACAATTTCCACATCGGAAGACTTAACTTGCTTGAGCAAATCAGGATATTCACTCACAGGCACGATGATTCTTTGGTTGGCATAAACATTCACCATACCTGTCAATGCTTGTTGAATGGCCTCGGGCTTCTTGGCCTCCATATAGATATAGCCCTTGAAGGCATCTCTTTGGAAAATGGACAAGACATCGAGGGGACGGCCCAGGCGAGCCAATGTACGTTTCTTCTCGTACAATTTACGCACCAATTCCTTTTCTCTTCCTGGTGTACACCGGATAGCAAAAATAGCCGGGTCATTGATCGAAGGCATCAAAAGCTTTTGGGAGACAGTCCCACTGGCGGCAGTGTCGCCTCTGTAGACAGTGTGGGTCTTCCTGTACCGTTGCTTTAACGTCTCGGCCAACTTCTCTGCATCCTGCTCCTCTGCCTGCTGCCGGCGCTGATCATACTGTCTATGAAGTCTGTCATCATCGACATCCAAATTTGGTTGCGCAGAGGAATCGCCCCTTTCAATCTCGCGGTCGTCCGAGATAAACTGTTCCCTTAAAAGCTCGGCTTCTTCGTCGTCTTCATCGAGTTCGTCCTCCTCCTCATCGTCGACTTCGGCCTCGATATCGAGAAACTGATTTGCCCTTCTTCTTTTGGCTTTTCTTTTAGCGCCCACATCTTCTTCCTCTTCGTCTTCGTCTTCGTCTTCATCCTCGTCTTCATCATCCTCGTCGTCATTATCTTCATTCCCATCATCATTGTTTTCAGGTTCAGCCAATTTTGGCTCGTCACCGGTTTTGATTGGGGGTGTCATGGGGTCTTTCAGCGTGGGTTCACCCTTATACTCTTCCTCGTCTGCTTTGGCTTGGTCACTAAAATCACTGGGAGCCGCTTTGACAGGGGAAGGAGAGCCCGAGCTGAGCTCATCATCTTCTCTTTCCCGCTTGATGCCATGAATCGGCTTGGCCTCCAGCGCCGAGTCTTGGTGGAGATTGCCGTCGGACATTGTGTTTTGGGTGCCGTTGAGGTGTGCGTGGGTGAAAAGTTGGTTCAAGTTTCTGCGCGTAGTGTGCAAACCGTTTACTTCGCGACTAAGTACTAGGGAGAACTTTTTTGCTCCAAGTATTGAGAGGGTCTTGGTTTTCTGGTCCCAATTTCTGAACTCTGTTATGTGGCCTTTGGTCTTTTCTTAGTCTATTTGCACATTCGCTGAATAAAGTCCGGCAACAAACAGAATTCTTGTTCTACTTCAAGAATATATTGAGATCAAGTAGTCGAATTTATTTCTGCTTCTCAGTTTAAAAGTAGCGTTTTTTCTGTTCAAGTATTTTAGTCGCATTTGTCTAACCATATTTTGCACCCAGATTTATGTATGCTGATGCACATACCTCCGACAAGCTTCACCCAAAGAACCATCACCCTCCAAAATGTGGCAATTTCGCTTGTGTCTCTACTTCCCCTTCGTCTCAGCTAGTTTCTTCTCGGCGCAGGCAAATGTTGCCAATGTTGACTGCAGAAATATCACAAGCTTGGACTTCTCAGCCACTCTGGTGATATACCGCTGCACCAACGATGACACATTGATCTTGCACTCTCAGTTAATGGAGCTCCTGGCCACTGAAGAAAATAAAGATATGGAGTGGATGCATTTATACCAAGGCAAATTGCTCAAGGAGAGGAAGTCAAACAAACCAATGTCGTCATGTTTGAGCACGATCAGAGGCGGTGCAGCCTCTAAAACCGTGACGCTTACCAAGTCAATCACAGGGAGTATTGGAGCAGACTCTCTGGCTCCTTTCTTTGATGTGGTGCTTCTTCGTTTTACCTTTCTGCCTTCATTCGGTGTAAATGCTCGACTCGAAACTCAAGCAGAGTACAAGTGTGATGCATCGCCGGGGGAGGTGCTCCAGATTCTTTCCACGACGACTACATACAAAACCAAGGATTGGAGATATAGGCCCATTTGGAGTGGTGAGAATTACATAGAATTCGGAGATTGGACAGACATACACAACGATACGATTCTAGGTGAGTTCCACGAAGTGTCATGCGTGAGCACCCCGGTTGACTTGAAGCAGGGTTCAGAAAACAAGTGTAAGATTGAAAACTAGTGTTTCAAACTTCAAAAAGAGCCAAAATGAACTTTAGCAAATGAACCGATAAGACTCACGTGGTGATGTAAATTCTAACTGTGGTAATGTAAATTCTAACTAGATCTGTAACTCTGGAAGAACAAAGTTTGTAACTACTACTACATTGAGTTACATACTCATAACTGGAAGCGAAATTAAGCATGGGACATAGATGCAAATACATGTGTTAATAAGAAGCCGGTTGTATTCCCACTCCACCACCTATTAGTGCCATAAAGAAACCTTTTTGGTCTGTTTTAGGAAGGTAAGAACTAAAAATTTTCTGAACAAATAGAGGTCTCTGGAAGGCCTTTATTTCAATGATACTCTTTGGAGCTGGCGAAATCGAGTATTTAGCTGAAGCCAGGATTCTTGGCTCACACATGCAGGCTGCGAAGAGCGTCGAACCACACAAATCACGGCGCACCATCGCATCCTCTACTACAAACACCAATGTCCGAGATCCAAGCCCTTGCCGCCGAGTTGAAAAAAGATTTGAAACAGTTTCCAAACTTCCCCCAGGAAGGTATTCTCTTCGAGGATTTCTTGCCTATTTTCTCCAAGCCACAGCTGTTTCAAAAGTTGCTCGATGCCTTCAAATTGCACTTGAACGGTAAGCAAATCGACTACATCGTGGGTTTGGAGAGCAGAGGTTTCCTCTTTGGCCCCGCCTTGGCTTTGTCCTTGAATGCAGGCTTCATCCCTGTCAGAAAGCCCGGCAAATTGCCAGGCGCCACGTTGTCTGCCGAATTCAAGAAGGAATACGGCACGGATGTTTTTGAAATCCAGCAAGATGTGATTCCAAAAGGTGCCAAAGTCGTTATTGTTGACGATATTTTGGCTACTGGAGGAAGTGCCTCTGCTGCTGGTGAATTGGTGAAGAAGGCCGGGGGAGAGATTCTCGAGTACCTTTTTGTCATGGAATTGGACTTCTTGAAGGGTAGAGAGAAGCTCGGAGCTCCTGTATTCACCTTGTTGAGCGGCCAAGACGAGAAGCTCAAGTAATCTGGGTTCATGTTCTTACTTAGCTCCTCAGAATATGAGAGCTAAAGATAGAATAGGACCGTACTAGATCTAGATTGTATAGAATGAAGTGGATAATTTCTGCTGCACTGCACTAAATACCATCATCTCCCCAATGTAGCAAGGTTCTAGTGTATTACATTGTGCCCTCAGTCGATCCTCTACATCAGTAGGCTTTTCTCCGCCAAGTTGGTCATTAAACACTATGGATAGATACAAGGAGATGCAATGAGACTAGCTCAGAAGGGCCGCCAAGGGCGTTCTTGTGTCCCGCTAATGGGCTTAGCTTTTGAAAACAAGAAACGCTATGTCGCCAATGTAGAAGTACGCAAAGTAGCCTTGCTCGTGGGTAACGTAGGAGCCAAACGACTTGCCTGCAATAACGTGCCAGGATGCTCCGTACTGTAAATCTAATTCCTTTTTAAGGTACGTGGCGATGTCCTTCTCGATTTTATAGGCCTTTGTAGCGTCCATGGCCATTTCGAGGACCCTAGTCTGCATATCCTCAGCTAAATCCGACGCCTTGAGGACAGCTGGTGGTTAGTAAAGCTCAAAAAAGACTAAGCCATTGAACATACGTAAAATGTCATTGCCCGACATTGGTATTGTTGTTGCGTTGAGTATACACTGATGTTGTTCTCACCTGGCACACACCCGTACACCACAAATAATGCCATCACATAAAGCTGCATACGCATAGCTAAACAATTGCGCTGCAGCAACTATTGGAAAAATGTCTCGAAAAAAAATCCAAGAGGCACTTTTGGGGTTGGTGCTTTGACCACAATTGAGACTGCATGCAGGCACCGCAAGCATATGGTTGGGCAATAATTACATCCATGTCTATTGAGATTGGTTACATGTCCATGTGCCAAGAAAAAACAGGTGTAAACAAGTAGGAATCAAACACACATAAGTATATTCTGGGAGCCACTGGAAGTGAACAAAGATCTTTTAGGCCCGTCACGTGTTCCAGCAGCATATCCGCACAGGGTCCCACGTGACCCTTAAACCATGTATCCCTTGATCACTCAGTTAATCACATTCACCTTTTGTTTCCAGCCACTTCGCCATTCCAAATTACAATCAACCCCCGAATTGATTCAAGGTAAATTCAATATCAAGTACAGAAAAATACCTGGCTAATTCTGTGCTGCCCGAATTGAGAACTTCTGAGGCTTCTGAATAATACTTACCAATCCAACTTAAGTCACTACTTTCCCCAGAGCCATGATTGGCGACCACAATCCTTTGCTGAACAGTACAGGCTCAGGAGAGGATTTGATTGAAATAGACAGTGACTGCGACATTGTCAACGAGGAACTTGAGGAGGCAATTGGCATGGATACTTCCGACAACTCTGACCGTTCGGATGTTGAAGTGCAGTCCCATGACGACTTTGCCAAAAATGTAAGCAATCATACAGTAGCTGGATTGTTATCTGCAATTCCTATTGCTACTGATTTCAAGAATTTGGGAAAGAGATTGATGAAACCTATTCAAGATTACCCTATTAAGGACTTTGCACATTATGTTTGGACTATTGAGGACTGGAACGCAACCAGGCGGGAAAACAAGATTTCCAGTCCTGTTTTCGAGTGTGGCGGCTTCAAGTGGAACATCTTGTTATTTCCTAAGGGAAACAACGACCTGGTGTCCCTATATATGGAGCCACACCCCTGCCCCGACGCAGAGGGCAAGGTAGATCCAGACTGGTACATCTGTGCTCAGTTTGCACTTGATATTTGGAACCCGGACCATCCAGAGTCTCACTACCCAAGTGGATCGAGTCACCGTTTCAACAAAAATGAAACTGACTGGGGATTTTCGTCTTTTATTACTACAAGAGACCTCGCCAACCCTCAGAAAGTCAATCAGTTGCATCCTATTTTGGAGAATAACAGATTGAATATCACTGGTTACGTTCGGGTCATTGATGACTCCTCAACGGGTGTTTTATGGCACAATTTTATTAACTACGATTCTAAACAAAGCACTGGCTTTGTGGGTTTAAACAACCAAGGTGCAACTTGCTACCTTAATTCTCTTTTACAGTCATACTTCACCACAAGAGAGTTTAGAGATCTCGTGTACCAAATCCCTACGCTGGATTCCTTACTGGAGACATCTAAAGCAAATAGCAAAGCAGTTGCAATTGCTTTACAGAAGATTTTCTCTTTGATGCAGCTGTCAGATGAACCAGTCGGTACACTTGAATTAACCAAGTCTTTCGGCTGGGACTCTAGTGAGGCTTTCACCCAACATGATGTACAGGAACTTAACCGTGTGTTGATGGATAAATTGGAGTCTGCAATGAAAGGCACGAAAATTGAGAATCGCTTAAACGATATATTTGTTGGAAAGATGAAATCTTACATCAAGTGTGTGAATGTGTCTTACGAATCCTCCAGGGTAGAGGATTTTTGGGATATACAACTCAATGTCAAAGGCTTTCAGAACTTGAAACAGTCGTTCGAAAACTACATCGAGATTGAGATGTTGGACGGCGAAAACAAATATCAAGCTGGTGAGGGCCATGGCTACCAAGATGCTAAAAAAGGAGTTGTTTTCCAGTCGTTTCCCCCAGTTTTGCATTTGCAATTGAAAAGATTTGAATATGATTTCATGGTGGACGACTTGGTAAAAATTGATGACTTCTACGAATTCCCAGATAGCATTGATCTTAGCGCATACCTTGACGACGACTTGGATGAAAACATAAAAAATGAAAACTGGAACTACAAGCTTCACGGAGTTCTTGTTCATCAAGGAAGTATTTCAAATGGCCACTACTACGCTATGATCAAGCCGGAAGGAAACAGCGATACTTGGTTGAGATTTGATGACGATAGAGTTTGGAAGGTCACACCTTCTCAGGTGTTCCAAGAAAATTTTGGAGCCGCTGACCTCACAGCAAATCAAGTAAGGCAACTCACCAGAATGGAGCAAAACGAGTATCTAATTCGGAGGGCTACGTCAGCATACATGTTGGTTTATTACAGAGAATCAGAGTTGCCCAAGATCTTACCCGAAGAGGTTGGCTCTATTCCTAAGCATATTTTCGAACAAATTGAAGCCGAACGTCTCGAAATTGAAAAGCAAGAAAGATTGAGAAGAGAGGCGCTTTACTTCATCAATGTCAAGATTGTGACATCAAAGAATTTTACTTACTTCAATGGGTTCGACTTGAGTCCTGACCCTTCCAAGACCAAAGAGTATGATCCTGAAATATTTGATGAAAGATCATACAATTCAGAGATTTTGGTAAGAAAAGATGCTAAATTTTCATCCTTCTTGAAACTTTTAAGTGAAAAATTGGGGTACTCCAAGCCAACGGAATCGAATAATATGGATACTTTAGAGGATTTTCCTGTGCAAAATTCTGAATTCGATGTTTCTGCTTTACCTTTCAAGTTGCTTACAATTAAGCAGCGGAACAACAAAACCTCGCGCCCCGACTCCGAGATTCCACTTGAATTCTTAGATGAGACTGTGATGGAAGTTTATAACAAGTGTTTCAAGAGAAAGTACGACGAGATGGCGTTTTACGTTCTCGAAACACGAGAAGAGCTCACAAACATCGCCACTCCAAAGTCCCTTACTCAACCGGAACTTTTCAACTTCGATGAAGTTTCAGAAAGAATAGTTTCGCAAACCTCAGTCAAATCGGCAAGTGAGGACCCTGGTGATGAAATTGTTTTGTTCATCAAATACTTTGATCCAGTGATCTCTGAAGTGAGAGGTCTCACCTTCTTGACTGTGAACAAAGATGTCGTCATTTCACTGTTGACGCCTAAAATCAACGCTCTTTTGGGATTCCATGCAGAGACTTCTTTGTCATATTTTGAGGAAATTTCGAGGTTGAAAATCGAACCCGTGGATCCAAACCTTACTATTGAGAAGAATGAGTTGAGCACAGGCGATATCTTAGCCGTGCAGCTCTCTGAAGTGCAGTCAATCGGTGGCAGGATCAGCGGCGTGCAGGATTACTTCAAGTTCCTCTTGACACGTTTACACATTCACGTGAAGCCCTGCAAAGTGAATGAAGAAGAAGAGGATAGTGATTATGTGGCTGAAGAAGAGGCACCATCCGAGAAAGAAACTTCAGTTGATATAAACGGAGAATCTGCAGAAGCGAAAGAGATCAAGCTTGCCAAAGAAATAAGCAAATCCTTCGACATGTGGGTTTCAACAACTCACACTTACCAAGAGTTGGCGGCGGAAATAGCCAAGAAAATTGGTGACAAGACAGACCCGGAGTACTTGCGGCTCTTTGTGATTAACAACCACGGAACAAGATTCCCGTTGTCCTCGACGATGTCACTTTCCCAGATCTTCAATAGACAGGTGGCAGTTTCTTCGATCTCTGAGTTTGAATATGAGGTGCTTAACATAACACTCAAGGAATACGAGAGCATGAAGGCTGTCAAGATTTACTGGCTTAACAGTGTGCTTCAGTTCCATCTATTGGAGCTTTTGGTTCCAAGAACAAGCACAGTTGCCGATCTCTTGCTGAAGGTGATACACAAGCTTAACATTCCGCAGCATATGTGGAGTGGGATTTTGGTGTGGGCCAGTGAGGAGAACAAGTACGCGGATCTTATTAAGTTCGACCGCTCCATTGAGGATGTCAGCGAAAATTACGAAATCTTGTGTGGATACTTTCCCACAGAAGTGGAGATCTTGGTACGTCACGACATGTTCAAGAGATATCAAGACACCCATACAGATGGCAGTGACATCGAGGAGAAGGTGACCCGGGAAGAGTTCAAGAAAGCACAAATGTACTCCAAGCTGTTGAACATCATTCCGGTGTTTCATTTCCAAAAGTCCACCGCGTATACACATAGCAAGCCCTTTGTGTTTGCTGCATTTCCCGATGAACCTTTCGAAGAGACAAAGGAGAGACTCAGAGTCAAGTTGGGTCTTGGCCAGCAGGCATTCGACAAGATCCGAGTTGCGTTGGCAGATGCGAATGACAAGGGAAAGTACCTTGATACGGAGCGAGTGGGATTCAATCTTTTCGAAGAGATTGCCAGTTTTGATTCCCATGTGTCTTTAGCTTTGGACCATCGCGACAGAACCATCAGACGTACCAACACTCAAGATAAGGGTATTTCGATCGGGTGACGGTAAGTGATTTCTGTCGAAGAATTTCTGGTTTTGATTATTTTTGGATTGAAGGATTGCTCTTATGTGCTTTGAAGTTTTATTGCTTCTCTGTATTCGAAAGCTGAGTCTCATATTCTGCTTTTCTCAAGTCAGTGGAGCTGAGTTTCCCCTGCCAGTTGTTGTCGGCATTTCCATCACCCCCAAGCACCTTAGCAGTTATTACGGCGAGTGCAGGCATGCCGGCTTTTAGTCTATACTCATTAACAAACCTAGCCCCTTGAAGAGTTTCTTCGCTAATCACCAAAGCAGCGATATCAGCAATGTAACCTGTAGGCCCACAGATGTCGTTGATCTGGTAAATAACGTAAGACTGATGATTCTGAAGCATGTCTTCAAGATACCTGCAGACGACTTTGATACGATACTCCAAAGTCTGTAGTACCAGGGCGTACTTTTTATTCTTGAGAAGTTCCTGGCCCGTGACTCCCACTATGAGGCGAGTTTTTGTGACAAAGGAGGCCAATGAAAGAAGTATTTTGTGTCCATCATGAAGGTGGTCAAATGTGCCTCCCACCGCGACGGTATAGAAAGAAAACTGGCCATAGGAACCTTCTTTGGAAGTAGCCACTCCAGAAAGCCCACTCGATGCAAACTCTCTGGAAGAAGGAACCTTGTTGATTTTGAAGAGTTGTGCGCCATGCAATTCCTGGGGTACGGCCTCCAGTGCCTCCACGTAAACCACCGAAGCTTTCCAGGCCTTCAATCGCCACAGCGGCAAGTTAAAGTACACGTCCACCTGTTTCTCGGGCCCAAAACCTCTATCAATCAACAAGCCCCGAACCTGGGTGTAGAGCGTCAGGAGAACATAGTTCAAATGCTGTGTCTGGGTAATGTGGTCTTGGACAATCACCTTGACACCAGTCTCATCACGTGCTAAGTGTTCAATACACTCTGCAAGAAAATCACCATAATCGCTCGTCAATGGCGATTTCACTAGAATAAGCATTCTGGTAGGGAGGAGGTTCGTTGGAGTAGTGAGGCTGGTTAGTTCATGTGCGCAAATGAGTCGTGCATGTAACAGCCACTGTTTGCAGCCACTCACAGCGAAGTGTCTCTGGAAAGTTTTGAGAGTCTCGGTGATCGAAGAAAATGGTTAGTTAGAGTCATACGGCAATTTATAAATGGAAGGAATTGAAAAAGGTGACTCCGAAATTACTCCATTTAGTTAATTCCGTTCAGAGTTATGTCCCTTTGTAGGTTTCTCCGAAAGGTTTCTCCGAATTTCTCCTATTAGTTTTCGCACGGATAATAACCTGTTTATAACCTCTCTATTTTGGATTTTCATTCACTATGTGCAGAGTGTTATGAGTGGGTGTACGGCTGTTGTGAGGTAAAATAGGTATATTGCGTCATTACGTTTTCTTTGGTCAAGGTGAGTGACGCCGTGATATTCTGGAGTTGTTCTATTCTATTCATATTCGTGGAAAATTTCGGTGTGGCGGTTTATGACATTTGTAGAATTTGACTGGTTCATTATGCGCCCAAGAATATTGATTCGCATCAAATGCAATCTCCAAAAACTAAATATAAAACTTGAATTCTGACATATATATGGGCTTTACATAATGGTTTACGGTCAAATACCTTACCTTTGATACGTTTTGGAACTTCACTGATGTCTCTAACTATGTCGGTCAGAACTCTACGGGGTGCTTCATGTACTGCTCGAAGCTCCTCCACGTACTCCAGCTTCTAGCTGCTATATACCACTGCAATTTATATTCTCTCTTCTGTCTCTACTCTATACTACTGTCTCTACTCTATACTACTGTCTCTACTCTATCTATTGTACTCTAAAGAGGTCTTTGATCACGCTACACGAAACAATTCTCGACATTCTTAAGATTTGTTGAATCTCAAAATGCTCTATTTACAAGAATAGACTATTTAGGAGTGTCTAGGCTTCCTGGTAGTGTTTGCGTCAACAAAAAAACCTTTCGTTGGGCAGTTTCGAACGCCAAGGCATCTGTAGCCCGTTGGGCCTGGAACAAATCTCTCAATGCAAGCATGGTCTTCTTCTCCCACTCGCTGAGATCATCTCGACTCTTGTACTTGTCATAGACAAACTCCATAGACTCGGAAATCGGTTTGGCGTAGCTTCTCTTGTCGGAAACCAGAGTGAGGCTGCGAGGCCGGTACATAAGAATCCCCGACCGGATGATTTTGAGGTGGATATCTACCGCCAGCTTATGGTTTGGCGCCGCATCCACCCATGTGACAGCATACAACCGTTCCACTAACTTATTGTACGACTCCACGAAGAAGGTGTCGACGCTGGTCCGGTTGAATCGTACCATGATGCTCTCCATGAGCACCTGCACATTGTCCAAAATCTCGTGCAACTGAGCTGCCGTAAGTGAACTCTTGGCTGTGTTGTCATGGAGACTGCGCAGCATATTGAGTTTCCGGCCAACTGTGCGGTTTCGGTCGTTGAAACGGTACATTTGCCGGTTGAGCATAGCGAAAATGGCGTTATAGGTAGCAGGGCGTGGCTTCAAAAGATTGTTCGTTTTGGGGTTGCTGAGCACCGTCACAATTTCAAGTGCATACCCTGCGGGATTGACAGTAAAGTTGTCGTCGATTTTGTAGATAAAGTCTTCCACGAGGTTTATGTCAACAATGGAGGTGTCCACATGGGTGTTGGGGGTCGTGGCGTCTCCAATAGTGTCGAGGTTGACCCGTGCGTAGTCTTCTTTATTGATTGCCCCCATGGCCATTTGCTCGCTAGCGATTTTCGAGAGGTTCACGTTCCGAACCCCCGCCCATCGACTGAGTGCAGTCCAAACAGCCACGTAGAAATTCTGCTGGAGTCCGAGCTGGAGAAGTATGTCGAGATAATTGCGGAGGAGAAACTTATTGACTGCGTGCAGCAGTGGTTTCTTCTCCGCCAGAGTTTTCTCCTCGTATCGTTTGTGCAAATCGGCCCATTTCTCGCGGGTCAAATCCACCAAGGGCTTTTTCTTGTCCGAAAAAATGGCTCGGCCTTTGTTTCGGGAAAAAGGGCTGGGAGGAAAGACCACTAGCGGGTTCAACTCCGAAACAGGGTCACCAAGAACTTCCTGAGGTAATACTTCCTGCATCAACTCCGATCTTTCAACTCTGGTATCGGTTTTCCTCTTCACTTCGGGCGAAACCTCCACATTTAGCGAAGCATCTCTTGCATACTGAGTCATGTCATTGATTTCCGGAACCCACGCATTCAAGTACCCGAGTGCATGCTGCAAGTATAGGTAGTGGCTTCCCGAAGAAGGGCTCCAGGAAGTACCCGCTGCAGGGTTGATGAAACACTGGAGGAAAATCGTCACGAAATGGCGGTCAATGTCCATGGGTGGGGTCCGCATCTTGGCCTTATATGCATGCAATAGCTGGGGGTTCTTCTCGGCGTCTTCTTTGCTGGGAGGCACAGGAGGCATGGCCGCTTCGAGCACCTTTTCCAAAATAACCTTGGCAGCCGTAATCACTTGCGCTTGGCTCTCGAACAATTGCAAGCTTCTTTGCAGTGCGGTTATATGCAGGTCGGCCCTGACCTTATCGACTTTTTTCTTATGGAATTTTTGAATTCCGAGCAAAAACGTCAGAAATGTTTGGATATCTGGGCGCAAGTTCTGATCCTGAAGACGCCCGAAAAAACTCCATGCCGTCAGCTGGCCGTTCGTGTAGTTCTTCATCAAGGCCTTGAGCGCAGCGTTGAAGACTGCAGTATCTTTATGGGTGCAAGTGTCGAAGCGGGAAATGACGGAGGCGGCCGTGGAATCGGGGAGTTTGCCCCATTCGAAACAGTTGGCCACGCCATTGAAGTAGATCACAGCGGTGTAGGGATTTTCGGGAATGCCCCACTTTTTCCGGGTCGCCATCACTTTATCCGCAAGGTCCAACTTGTTTTTCTCCAAACACCACTCGAGGATCGAGTTCATGCCCACTGCAGCGGCATCTTTGGACGCCATACGGCATAGCTCCAAGGCGCGTGCCATGTTATTATCATGCTCAAGGAGCTGAATGACGTCACGCGTCACGAAGTATGGGTCTTTGACGGTTTGGCGGTTGACTCCCAAAAGCGTCATGAGCAAATTGGGGTCGACGGGTTTCCGGGACATTTTGCGAATTTTCATCAAATTGTGAAAAATGTCCACCAGCCTGGGCTCTTTCATCTTCAAGTCCAGCGCCCGGACTTGGCCTAAGTTGATGGGTTTTCCCTCGCTTGTCTGGAAAGGAAACGTATCGTACTTGGCTTTCAAGAGCAAAAGCGCCTTTTGATGGGAAATCCCGGACGCCAAAGGGGACCGGAACGATTTCTGCGTGGCTCTGGTGCCTTTTCGGGCAAATTGTGCATCGCTGGTTTTCTTGAGCTGGCCTGTCTCAATATAGTTTTCTAGCTTCCACTTGATGTGGCTTCCTTTATGACTGGCCTGGGGGGCCTGTGCTCGAAAACCAGAGATCATTTAGTACTATGCTAGGAATTCGGGGTTCTAGGTGATGCGCATGGGGGAGGTTGCAGGCTCGACAGACGGTGGATGCGAGAAGAGCATCGGCCTGCATACAACCCTTGAGCGCCATACATCTCAAACTCTGGAGTCAACAATCTCATTGCTGGAGTCTGCACCTGTCATCATGGCTACATCATCGCTCCGGGAAACCATTTCCGGTGCGCTTGCTGCACTAACTGTAGTTTCCTCAGAAGACCAGATCCTGGCCATAGCTCGGAAAATCGCCCTTCTAGACCAACACTCCGCCAAGGGTTTGGTATGCCGACAGATAATGGCACAGACCCTCGAAGAACCCCAATTGATACCGAACATGAGCACCTTGGCTCAGAGAGTGAACACAACGTCTCCTGAAATAGGCGAGCTTCTAGTCACGCGCCTAGCGCTTCTGTTCAAGAAAGCTTACATGAAAGACGAGGCATTGGTGGTCGACTATGCCGTCACGTTCATTTGCGAGCTTTCGCCCAAGAAGATCTTCGATGATATGCTCATACTCCAAATCTTGCAGGTGCTTCTAAATACGGATCCCACGGATCTGTCGATCTCGTTGGCGTGCCGAATTCTAAAACGGCTAAGTGTGCATTTAGCCTCGACGTCCAAGATCGGACTACAGATGGTCTACGAGCAGCTCGAAAAAATGGCACACCAAGGAAACCTTTCGGTGGCGAGCCAGAAAAAAGTCACGGGGTTGTTGGTGTTCAAGAGAGATTCGGTCCGATTTCCGGACGACGCTGATGATGAGGACGATGTTCATTTCATCGACTTGTCCCTGCACCTAGACCCACAGACCAATTTGAACCACCTAGTAAGGGACGAGAAAGATGAAGAGGAAGAGGAAAGAGACGAGAGAGGGAAAGCAGAATCCGAATCTCCCCCAACCGTGCTCCAAACGGAAATTTCTACTCCTACTAAGTGTGAAGCTAAATTAGAGTTTGAAGCTGAAACGGAGTCTGAGCACAAAATTTCGGAGCCGGAGACGAGAGCCCAAAATGATGCCGGGCCTGAGCTCAAGTCCGGAATTCCGAATCCAGAATTGTCCCAGGCCCTTGTGACTAAAAATGACCCTGTGGAGTCTGCCCCTGCACTCGACCTTACCAACTCCAAGGTCATGGAAGTCCAAAAAAGCATCTACCTCACCATCATGTCAAGCATGTCGTCGGATGAAGCTGTCCACAAAATAATCAAGCTCATCCGCAAGGAGAAGCTTGAGTATGAGGTGGTGGTGGATATGATCATCAAGTGCTGCGCACAGGAAAAGACGTACCTGAAGTACTTTGGCGTGATTGGCGAGAAAATGTGTCAGGCAAGCCGGCGCTGGCATGAGGCATTTGCTGCTGACTTTGTGGATAAATACAACTCTATCTACCAGTACGAAGGACCGCAGTTGCGCAACATAGGCAAGTTCTTCGGCCACTTGTTGGCCTGCGATGCCTTGGCGGTGTCTGATACTTTGTCGCATATAAAATTGACCGAGAAGGACACTTCTTCTGCAGGAAGAGTGTTCATCAAGTTCCTATTCCAGGAGTTGGTGGAGGAGTTGGGCGTGAAAGAGGTACAGCTGCTATTACAGGATCGCGGCATCCGGAGCACCATCACAGGTCTTTTTCCCGTGGTGGACGTTACCTATAGGGACTCCGACCACATCATGTTTGCAATCAACTATTTTACTGCTATTGGATTGGGAGTGCTCACCGAGGAAATGAGAGGAGTCTTGAAGGAAGTGACGGAGCTGAGAGGTCGCAAGAGATCGAGGAGCCGGTCTTCCGATACCTCCAGGTCATACTCCAGGTCATACTCCAGGTCATACTCCAGGTCAAGATCTTACTCCAGGTCAAGATCTTACTCCAGGTCAAGGTCTCCCTCCAGGTCAAGGTCTCCCTCGCGATCAAGGTCTTACTCCCGATCGAGATCAAGATCTCATTCAAGGTCTAGATCCGAATCGTTCTCCCGCTCTCCATCTCCACAGCAAAAAGAAACAAGATTTTAAGCGACCCGTCAAACAAGGTCGAACTTGCGTACATTCATGGCCTAAGCCTGCACACACACCTTGCAACAACGAACAAAGCCGGTAAAAACAAAGAAAGTGGACTGTAGTGCCAAAAATTACATAGACACATCAATCTACCCGAAACTAAAAACTATGCTCAGCCGAAACTATACTCAGCCGAAAATATGCTCAGCCGAAAATTATGCCTGCAACTAATGTAATATCTGTATCACACCTCTGGACTCGCGGAGGTATAGCGGGATGTACGGATGTATTACATATAGCGCAAGTTTTGTTCGCTGGTAGGACATGTCATCTGGAACATTTATCGAATTTACCCGAGATGTGCCGCGCCGGAGATATCGGCACACCCACCACTACCCTAGCATTCCACACGCAACAAGACGCATAAATGCAGGATAAGACCTAATAAAAGCTTCGGCTCGCTGTGTCCCAGAACCCTCCAAACCACTTCACCGGAACACAACCAGAGGCACTGGTGGCGTTTTAAGCTTCAAGCGTGTTTGTTTGCTTCACGTGACCACGAGGCGCGCGCGTACAACCAATAACAGAGCTGCCAATAATCATCGCACTATTTATTGGCGTGCGTGTTTGGCAGTTGTATTTAAATCGTGGAGCACCCGCGTATTTATGAGAATTTTTTCCCATTACTTTAAATTTAAACATGCCCGCCAAATTCGAAAAAGGATCTGAGAAAAAAGGTGCCAATCTTTTCAAAACTAGATGTTTGCAATGTCACACCGTTGAGGAGGGCGGTCCACACAAGGTGGGTCCTAACTTGCACGGTGTCTTCGGCAGAAAGTCCGGTCAAGCTGAGGGTTATTCTTACACCGACGCCAACAAGAAGAAGGGTGTTGAGTGGACGGAGCAGACCATGAGCGACTACTTGGAGAACCCAAAGAAGTACATTCCAGGAACCAAGATGGCTTTCGGTGGTTTGAAGAAGGCCAAGGACAGAAACGACTTGGTCACTTACTTGGCTAATGCTACCAAGTAAGCGCATATTTAATCATTCTGTATATATTAAACATAAATGAAAATGGTAATCCAGGTGGTGAGTGCTGTAGATTTACAACCTACGTTTAGCAGACTAGCGTGCTTATATGCAGGAGCGGTTCTTGGGCTCCACCAGAAGTGAATGCCGTTTGTGGCCAACGCAGATCTGTCCAGCGTGTATGTGGTCAACCCATATCACGTGACCCCGTCTTCAACGAGAGCCTTCGACGGGAAGCTCCAGAATCAGTGCGTCACGTGATCCACACCTCGGCGATGCGAGTCAAGACCTGGGTCAAGAACCCCGGGTCATCACGTGGGCCAGCCGTTGACACTCTGAGCCAGGTTGAGAACTTCCCACGAAATCACGTGACGCAGGCTTCGGACATCAGAGTCATGCTTCCTTGTTTCTTGATTCAGCGAGTCTTCATCATGTGGCCTGCATGCAAACCCGTTCGGGTGATTATTGCCTCGAGATTTCCCACTCCACGTTAGTCACACTCACCTCCTGGGCCTTGTTGTCATCGTAGTCATACCATTCAGCATCTTCTAAGTCAACTTCCGTGAAAACAGTGGGGGAATCCACCCCTTTGCAGGTCCACTGACCTTCGGGATAGAATTCGAGGAAATCAACTCCTCTAGCGTCGATTTCGAGGATGTTGGCGGAAGTATTTTCTCCGCTGAGTTTCTCCTTGGTACGTAAGATCAGGGCCGAGTGCTCATTTTTGCAAAACGAACAACGGAACACAAAACTTGCCTCGCCTTTGGAGCCACTGATGTCGTGCTGCTCAAAACGGTTGATGTTGACATTCTTTGGGTGGACCTCTCTACACCTCGTGCATTCAATCTTGAATGTGTATTCGTAGGGGGATTCTGGAGTATCCAAGGGTTCAAGGTCTGTTACGTTCGAAAGCTCGCCTTTGATTTTGAGATAAAACTTCACCATTTAGAGAATGTAGGCGTGGATGAGATGTGAGGGTGGAGATGAAGAGAGGGCCAATGTGCAGGCATGACATACATGCAGGCCAGTCTGAGTCAGTTGAGCCATGTTTGTCCAAGGCTAGGACGTGAGCTAGGCAGAGAGTAGTGTGTTGGTTGAGCATGGGTCGCAGCAAAATTACCATTCAAATTTGAGTCGAACACAAGCATTCATGGCAGAGTACTGGGTACCTATGCACCCGTGCACCACAGCATATGGCGCGCAAGCGAAGCGTCTCACTGGTTCGCGTCTCACGGGTTCACATCAACATCGCCTTTTCAGATGAGCCTAAACGACATCAAAGTTCCCGTAGAGGTCAACCCGACCGAAGACACGGAATGGAACGATATTCTTCGTGCACACGGCATTATCCCTGAGCGCCCGAAATCGCCCACAGAAGAACTCGAGCAGATGTTAGAAGAGGCCGTCAAGAGCCAGCACGAAAACAGACTCCAAGATAAGAATTTGGACCAGTTAGAGGAGCTTGAGGGTGAAGAGGACGAGGATTTTCTCGAGGAGTATAAAAGGCGGCGGTTCCAGGAAATCCAGCAGGTGCAGAAACGAGCCAAGTTCGGAAGCGTGTATCACGTGACCAAGCCTGAGTACGAGGAAGAGGTAACCCTTGCGTCCCAGGACAACTTTGTCTTTCTCCACATGGCATTGCAGCTGGCGGTGCAGAGTCGACTTCTCAGCTCGCTCACCGTGACTCTAGCCAGCAAGTTCCCTGAGATCAAGTTCGCCGAGATCCCGGCCAACCGGTGTGTGGAAAACTACCCCGAGTCAAACTGCCCCACCTTAATCATATACCACAAGAAAAACATTGTCAAGCAGTATGTGACGTTGACAGAGTTGGGCGGTAGCGACTGCAGAATAGCGGATTTGGAGCGGGTGTTGGTGGATCTCCAGGCGGTGAAGCAATCAGACGAGAGGCTCACGATGAACATGCAGGATGACGATTTGGAGGAGGCCCATCGTCTCAGGTTTGTGAAGAAATCCATCCGGAACGATGACGATGATGACGAGGATTTTTACGAGTAAGAAGAGCGTATTTATAGGCAACCACGGATGATAGAAAATCACCACCCAGGCAAGGCTAAGCCCTCATGGTCGCAGGCAATCGTCGGACAAGCGCAAAGCTGAGGAGCAAAGAGAGCCGAAGATTGCAAGAGGAAGGAATGGACACGTGATTTAAAAATCAAACATATATAGAGTCGGAGATCATATCGGTCACATGATAGCGGTCGCGTGCGGCGGAATTGACCTGTTTTCATGCGCCGATTATGCGGCGCGATGTGATCTCATCAGTACTCAATCACCGGCCGGCCCATTAGATTTGGCACCAAACCGTTACAAGGACCCAAGTGCACCACCAAAGCATCGGAAGTCGAGGACGGAGATTTGAAGGCCGGAGGCTAGTACCCCAAACTATCCACTCTTCATATTCCATCACCCACATTATTTTTCACTTGTATCACTTTTCATATATTCATTCCATACATTTCTAGCCAGCCGATTATGGTGTCCAATATCGGCCAAATCCCGCCATGCAAGCACCTTCAAACGGTCCTCAGCTCCAAAGCAAACGCCACTGTCAAATCCACTTATCAACAGGCGGTGGCTATTTCCATCAGCATCAACGGCAGCCTCCAGAAATTCATGTCCTACACACAGACCAAAGACCAGCAGCCCGTGAAACAGCGCAAGTTGAACGAGTACAAAGCCCAGGTGTTGCGGTGCTCAGGATGTGCGCACTCCAACTTCTATTCGGTGTTCATCTGCTTGCAGTGTCCCAATGTGGGATGCTATGCCGAGCACGCGGCTGCCCATGCCAAAGCGCAGAATCACATGTTTGCCATTGATTCCCGGAACGGGCTCATCTTTTGCTTTCAGTGCATGGACTACAAAAACCATGGGGAGCTAGATGTGATTCGTGTACTGGCCATTCTAGAAAAGGCAGGTCAGTCCGGCCTCGCTCAACAGGCAGTCCAAGAAAGACAGTCGGCCCAGTCGGACGAAAAATACTTCAAGCCGCTGAACCTTGCGCTTCTGGGAATCAAGGGAATCATCAACCTCGGGTCCACTTGCTTCATGAGCTGCATCTTGCAAACATTGATCCACAACCCATTGGTCAAAATGCAGTTTTTCAACAACGACACCCATTTCTTCAACTGCCCCTGCCAGCCGGCCTACAGCGCCGGCGACCGCATTGAGAGCTCCCTGGCGTGCATCACGTGTTCCGTGGACATGATCTTCCGGGATTTCTACACTTCGTCTTCTCACGAAGGCTACGGAATCACCACTTTGCTCAGCACTGCATGGTACAAGAACCAGTCTCTTGCGGGATTCCAGGAGCAGGATGCCCATGAGTTTTGGCAGTTTTTGCTTAATGAGTTCCATAACGATTACGAGCGCATCCGTCTGGATATGCACGTGAACGGAAACGGAAGGGAAAACGCAACCGGAGTGGGCAATGGAAACGCAAAGGAAAACGGGAAACTAAACGGGCTCGCAAACGGGCATTATCGCCACAACACTCATCGATCTTGTGGATGCATCATGCATTCTACATTTCTGGGAGAATTGGAGAGTTCGGTCATTTGCTCCTCATGTAACTCTGTCACCAAGACCGTCGATCCGTTGATTGACTTATCCTTGGAAATAACCAACAAGCGAAACAATCCGTCTCTTCAGGACTGTCTAGACCAATTCACGCGGAGCGAGATCTTGGATGTCAAGTACCAATGTCAATCATGTCGAAAACATACAAAGGCCCACAAAAGCTTGCGGATCAAGCAGTTCCCCAACGTGTTAAGCATCCAACTAAAAAGATTCGAGCACAATTTTTCCAGCGACAAGTCCACGAAAATCGACGACAAGGTGGCCATTCCGTTATTCTTGGACCTCTCCAAATATGCGTCCAACGCAGACAATGGCATGCCTCAAAACTCCAACAAGAAAGTTTACGAGTTGTTTGCCATGGTCAACCATTCAGGCCTGGTCAACACCGGCCACTACATAGCGCTTATCAAGAGCGGGTCGGGCCAATGGCTTCGGTTCGACGATAGTGTGGTGTCGTACGTGTCACAGGAGGAAGTGCGGAACACCAACGCCTACCTTTTGTTCTATATTGTGCATTCCATCTAGTGGCCTTGATCTAGACCGGCGTGCACTGCATGCAGGAAGGGGAAGTAGACCACGTGTTGCAAGTGGAGAATTTGGCAATGCTTAGGGCTTGAATATAGTATAGGCCAGGACGCACAAAGGATGCGCATTCGCTGGCTGCAAAATATGGCCAATGCACTCAATGCACTTAATGCACTGCGAACTGAGTCTTGGGTCCCCATTTGAGGAGCCCATTGTGCCCTAAGCAAAGCAATTGGCATATTGGAGTGGCTGTATCCTACGCATGATTCCTCAGGTATATTGAGTAATTCCCGTGCCAAACTCCAAGACTGGAATGATCTCTTGACATATAAACAGTTAGTGATACTTTCAAAATCGGTGTATATTTAGGTCTTGCATATGTTTGTTGAAGATCCTGTTTGTTGAAGATCCTGTTTCTTGAAGATCCTGTTTGTTGAAGATCCTGTTTGTTGAAGATCCTCAAGGAGAGAATCCGAAGTTTCTCCATCCCGAGCTTCTCAGCAGAGTTCTGGTGGATCAATTGCAAACGTGCTTCTCCAGTACTAGCAATCCTTCTCTCGTGCTAGCATCTTCACGAGCAGTTTCATTAACCTAGGATGCTAGTGTTGAGAGAAAACCCGATGACAAGAATTCTTTAGGGCAATTGCCGTCATATTTTACCTAGGGCCCTTGACGGAGCATCACCGAGACTTGAAGGCCCGATCCTCCATCAAAAGTAATCTCTGAAGTTTCCGATGCCTCTGTTTCTGCCGTGGAAATACGTTTGGGAAAAGGACCTCTGCCTCGAAAAGTTGTAGCGTGGAATCAACCTTCCACAAGTTGTAAATGCTTGTCTGACTGCTGGTAACTTCAACTTTATCAAATGGACAACCTTTTCTCCGAAAAGCTTGGATGTAATGCTTCACCTAATAGAAATGCCCTGGAAAACATATCTAGATTATCAAGTACTAGGAAAGCATGGCGAAATATTAAGCTGTCGTGTATCTCGACTTATGTCAAAGAATACGATTCTTCCAAGTATGTACCTGTCAGTAAGCGGTTCTGTTTTGTCTTGAAGTCGCTGTCTATGTCTCTGTCACTTCAATGCAAGTTATTACCATATATGCTAATCCTGCACTACCTACTAGTCAACATTTATGCCTATTTAAAGGTCATGGTAGTCGCTAATGTGGGTATATTGACGACGGTCAATAAAACACTGAACCTTAACAGTGATCTCAGTGATATCGGACCCTGCACTATCACCTACTCTTATACTACCGTACTACCCTAGGGTATATGCTCGATTTCACCACTAATTTACTATTCCACACTAATACTCTTCTATTATGATACTGTTGATCTTTGTTTTCAGGTACCAATAGGATGCCTGTAAAGAGCCTGAACTGCTCTATAATCTACAAAGAGATCCATATACCAAAGTCAATTTTGGAGGTGTTAACCCACACGTGAACTGTAAGAGTTTGCCGCTGCTATCAAAATTCTCTTCACCCATTTGAATCCAATCCACCTGCAACACAAACCACTGCAAGCCATCCACGATCTCACTCGTACACCTTCCAGCATTATTCCAGGCCTTTTCAACTAGTGTTTATTCTAAACAATTTTCGGAGTAGTATCGACTTGGCTGAGGAATTCCAATTTCTAAGATTTAAAATTACTAGATTGCAATTTGCTTTCATGACACGCAGTCTTACTTCATTGCTCTGTTGAAGGTGAATCAAGTTGAACCACTCACTTATATTTTGCCATAGTTTGGGTGCATTGAATACAGTCTAAAATTTGCTATAGACTACGGGGGAGTGTACTTCAAGGGTTGTGCATGGAAGACTTCTACATGAGCTGATGGTTCATGTAACCCTTCAGAAGCATAGCATGCATATCCCAAATCTGGGGGTTTAGACTAGGATATCAAGCCAAAACCCTTCTTTGGTCATGATATCAAGCCTGGTTGCTTGTGACTTTGGTGCACCTAGATCTTTGCTGCCCCGTCCCTATTAATCATTACGATTTCTAGAACCAACAAAATAAAATCGTCAAATTCTGTTATTCCATGCTAGAAGATTCAGGCGTTGCCTGCTTTAAACACTTTCATTTACTCAAAGTAACACCAGCGAGAGCTGGTGGCAGTAATTAAATAATAGTTACCACCAAACTTCAACTACGAGCTTTTTAACTGCAACAACTTTAATATACGCTCTTGGAGCTGGAACTACCGCGGCTGCTGGCACCAGACTTGCCCTCCAATTGTTCCTCGTTAAGGTATTTAAATTGTACTCATTCCAATTACAAGACCAAAGGCCCTGTATCGTTATTTATTGAAATTACGGTTGGTCATCGATCGACGCTGCAAGACAACTTGACTCCAAGCAACTACTTCAAGCCATAGTCACTGGAGGTTTAGGACGAAGTTTGCGCGGAACAATTGGCCGATGTCGTCGAATAAAGGTCATAAGATGGTTCTAGCCACTATTAAACGGCCACGGTCAACTTGAAAAAGCGTTTATACATCGCATTTAGAATCCTCAGCCCATGGTCGTAGCAATTACTGGATTTACAATTTCTTTAGGCACTAGGCCCAGCCAGAGGGTGTCTTTTGAGTTCCAATGGATGGCTAGAAAAGTGGTTAAGGTGCTGTCACTGAGCCAAATTTCTTGCACAACGTGAAGTAGTACAATATTTCCTGTTAGATTCTTTGATC
>NKZV01001041.1:1545-20850 GCA_002370175.1 Metschnikowia colocasiae
TAGTAGTATAGTAGTATAGTAGTATAGTAGTATAGTAGTATAGAGTAGTAGTATAGACCTCTACAGTAGTAGAGTAGTTAAAAGTGGATAGAAGATAGAAGATAAAAAGAGAAGATAATATGTAGATACAGTAGTGCAGTGGGTAGAGCAGATAGAGGGTAAAGTAATACAGTAGTTGGATCCTCCTGGGTAGTACAGTACTCAGGATCATTAAAGCCTACGCTAGACCAGACAAGAATAGACTACTAGACTACTAGACTACTAGACAATTATTACTATGACTGAACTATACTACTATGACTACATTACATTGACTAGACTTATTACTATGACTAGACTATTTTACTATGACTACTATAACTATGACTAGAGAAGACAATACTAGGCAATACAAGACTAGACAAGACAATACTAGACTAGGCTAGACTATTATTACTATGACTAGACTAGACAATACTAGACAATACTAGACAATACTAGACAATACTAGACAATACTAGACAATACTAGACAATACTAGACAATACAAGACAAGACAAGGCAATACAAGACAATACAAAAGCTATATGGTGTGTGGATGGGATTTTACTTTTCAAGTTTTTCTTTTTTCATTGACGTAATATCATAGTTATTTTAATGCATTTTTGTACATACAGCTTATTCTAAAACACTTATAATTTTTAAGATTGTTCAATATAATTTCATACCACCCCAATATATCTAGCAATTACAATGAAACAGATACCAACAGAAAGTAAACAACGTCTTAATAGAACGCAAAACCGATACCAACAGAAAGTAAACAACGTCTTAATAGAACGTAAAACAGGCTCCAAATAAAGCTTTAAGGCTCCAGCTATAAAATATTTTAAGCAGAACAAAGGTCCCAAAAGTCCGATAGACCTGTAAATTCGACCTGTAAAGCTTAGACAAATTCGACCTGTGCTTAGAGTAGCCAATTCATCCCTCTTTCAGCTGCTCTGTAGATTGAAATGACTTAAATCAGTAGTTCAACTTTATGAGTTTTGGTTTACCAGCCTCATTTCTAGAATACAATCATTAGTTGACCAACTTTTAACGATGCCTTTTCTATCATCATCAAAGTCACATCTTTACAAGGTATATTTTTAACTACAATCTGGATTAGCAGCAGTTTTCTTACCTTCGTACTCATTTTTTCTACGTACTCAGTTTTATCTATATCTATGAAACTATTTCTCTCATTGGAAGTGTATATTTGTTTAGTGTGTCCATACTTGAGATTGATCTTTTAAACTTTTAAAAGGCACCATAACCAGCAGGCAATTTAATTTTCCTGACTTAACTTGAAATCATCTAAGCTATTATACTTTTTGTCAGCAAGTAATGAGCTTAAATACAAGACAATGCAAGAGAGACAAGACTACTAGACTAGACTACTAGACTAGACAATACTAGACTACTAGACTACTAGACAATTAATATTACTATGACTACATTACTATGACTAGACATACGATACTAGACTAGACAAGAATAGACAAGACTAGACTATACAAGACAATTATTACTATGACTGAACTATACTACTATGACTACATTACTTTGACTAGACTATTACTATGACTAGACTATTTTACTATGACTAGACTAGACAAGACAAGACGAGACTATTATTACTATGACTGAACTATACTACTATGACTACATTACTTTGACTAGACTATTACTATGACTAGACCAGACAAGACAAGACTACACTATTATTACTATGATTAGATTATTACTACTATGACTACTATAACTATGACTAGAGAAGACAATACTAGGCGTTACAAGACTAGACAAGACAAGACAATACAAGACTAGACAAGACAATACTAGGCTAGGCTAGACTATTATTACTGACTACACTATTACTATGACGAGACTATTTTACTATGACTATTATTACTATGACTAGACAATACAATACTAGACTAGACAATACAAGACTAGACTACTAGACTAGACTACTAGACTACTAGACTAGACTACTAGACTACTAGACTACTAGACTAGACTACTAGACTACTAGACTACTAGACTACTAGACTACTAGACAATTATTACTATGACTGAACTATTATTACTATGACAGACTATTTTACTACGACTACATTACTCTGACTAGACTATTACTATGACACTATTTTACTACGACAACATTACTCTGACTAGACTATGATGTCTATGACGGATGACTACTGGATGTTAACCCGATGGTTAAGAGATACGTGCGAAAGATGTGGATTGGCAGACCCGGATGGGATCACGGACCGCTAAGGCTAACTAGTCAAGCCCCAAACCAGGCGGAACTCACGAAATGGGGGAAACAAACAGCCCACCTCAGGCCGTTTGCCTAGACCCGTTTCGTTGTTTGAGTGAAGATCACTATACACAGAAGTACAGACTCAGTCTTCAAGGACCAAGACTAGACTATTACCATGACTACTACGACGTATCACTAGACTAGACTGACTATTAGTATACTGTAATATTTCTTTATTATGACTAGACTGACTATTAGTATACTGTAATATTTCTTTATTAAGACTAGACTGACTATTAGTATACTGTAATATTTCTTTATTAAGACTAGACTGACTATTATTTTTAACTGACTATTATTTATAACTATGACTAGACTGACTATTAGTATGACTGATATTTCTTTATTATGACTAGACTGACTATTTGTATGACTGATATTTCTTTAACTATGACTAGACTGACTATTATACTTTAACTATGACTAGACTGACTTAGTATGACAGTAATGTTTCTGTAATTATGACTAGACTGACTTAGTATGACTAATTTTCTTTATTATGACTAGACTGACTTAGTATGACTAATATTCTTTATTATGACTAGACTGACTTAGTATGACTAATATTCTTTATTATGACTAGACTGACTTAGTATGACTAATTTTCTTTATTACTAGACTGACTATTATTCTAGCAGCTGGACGCCTAGGCCATTGTTAAGCTGGCCACCAACAGTCAGACTAAGTAGCCTACGGTTCCAAAGCTTTCCTATGTACTCAGGGATTTTCTTGTATCTTTGAATAATCTACTCTATCTTTGATAAGTGATTTTGGCCTGATTATCTGTTGTATAATGGTGTTACCTGTTTCGTTAAGGACGGAGACAGCATGCAGGCTTTCGTTTTGAGGAAGGCATCGGTATATTTGCAATAGATTTTATTGAGTGGTCAGGTTTGCATACTTTAGCTATACTTTTCTGATTTACTACCGTTTCTACAGCCAACGCATAATGGGTTTGAGGGACCAGATATTTTTGAGGAATTCTATTGAGTTAGGTTAGCGTCAGTTGAAAACTGGACCAACTGTACTCAATAGTATACAACTGTGCCAATCTCGCTCCATGGGTACAGCCATGCGGATGACCTAGACTATTCAGAAACCATTACCACATGTAACGGAACGCTTGGCCCAACATTGCTCTTTGGATAGAACCAATCCCAACAATGAAGACGTTGGGACCTCGCTTGCCTGTAGACCACCTGTTTCCTCCCTCAGAACCATCAACGAATGAACATAACTGACTAGGTACTAGCCAGAATCTAGCAAGTGGGATTTGGATTGGATTGGATTGGATTGGATTGGATTGGCAGTGAAGTAAGCACGGTCCTCATAGTGCATAGAGACCTGGACATTGTTGGTGTACATTGTACAAGGAGTTGTTCGGAAGGCCTGCACCCAGCTACCACCCACCTGGCTACACAGTGGCCTATAAATCAACGTCACTATGCTACCTAGCATTTGAACAAGACTCAATACAGTACTTCATCTCAGACTAGAAATCAACTGTCACTGGGATACATACAGGACTAATCATAAGTTTAAGTTAGCGATCAATAACGGATCAATAGCGGGATCCGCGATCAATAACAGCATCAATAACAGCTCAATAACAGCATCAATAACAGCTCAATAACAGCTCAATAACAGCTCAATAACAGCATCAATAACAGCTCAATAACAGCATCAATAACGCGATAGACATCAGTAATAACAACGTGCTGAGTCACGCGCATCACGTGCGGGTCGCGTTGTGAGTCGCGCCAACCCACCACCTCCACGCTCGCCTTTTCAACACAAAGCACCACCATTTCCACCCGAACATTGCTGACCCTCTAGAACAGCCCTAGAACAGCCCCTCCGTGCCCCGCACGCCATGTCTTCCAACCCCCAGAACTCCCGGATCCCCGGATCCGCCGCTGACTTTCGGGCCTCGCGGCCTGTGCCGGGTGTGACTCAACCCACGGGCCCGGCCCCAAACCCGCCCGGCAACCGCCTACACGTTCAAGCCAGTGTGGGCGCCGCCGCTCCGCTGAATCCGTTAAGCACCGAGCTCCCCGTGCAGTTCGCCTCAGAGCTTGAATCCGAACGAAAAGTTGAGCAATCCGAACGAAAAGTTGAGCGATCCGAACGAAAAGTTGAGCGATCCGAACGAACCCAAATTGAGCCAAAATTTGAGGCAAAACAGCCCGAGCCCAAAGCTCATGCTTCTGAAAAACCAGACCATGAGGACGACCGCAAGAAACTCCTGACCTCGTCGCCCGAGGCCATCCGCGTGGCTGCCCAAATCACCCCCAACCGCCTAGCAAACCTCCTCATCCGCAAAGGCCCTCTTGCCATCCGCCTCATCACTGCGCACCTCTCGGCAGAAGTGCCCGGCTTTGACCTCCTCTCGCTCTCCAAGCAGCGCAGACTCATCATGGCAGCCATGGAGCATGGCGACTCGCAAAATAACGTTGTGTTTGAGAAAATCGGCTGGGGCCAGTGGGCCGTGCGCTATATCAACTCAGACTACATTGTCACCGAGCCAAACTCGTCGCTGGAGAAGTCGCGCTTGAATATCCACGAGCTCCGCGAGAAGGCCAAGTTGGGCTGGCTGAAGAAGTCCGACCACGCTTCCGCTGACTTGCTGAATCTATCCGCAGACCTGCTCAGAAGAGACTCCATTTCCAGCAACAAACAAAACCTCCACTACGTGACGGTGCCCGGCGAGCAACTTGAACGTGGTGCCTTGCACGAGAGTGCTGTTTCAGATTCGGAGCCGGACTCGGATGACGAAACACCGGAGGTGCTTACCAACTTACGCCAGTCTCCAAGCGCGCTAAACGAAGACTCCGACGCCATGATGGATGATGACGATGACGACAATTTGTTTGCCTTTGATGACGACGCGGCGGCCATGAAGGAGGACCGTCGCTTCAAGCGTTCTCCCCCAATCAAGTTTGCCAATAGAGTGCCCATCACCAAGTTCAGCCCGCCGCCCATTCTCCTGGGAAACAGGCGCAAGTCCTCGCTGTCTTCGGTGGTCAAGAACACATCCTCATACAATCCAACGCGACATCCTCAGATATTCAACCGGTCCCGCTTGAATTCCATCGAAAACCTTGACGAGTACATGTTTTCCTCGGCTAGAAACTCCCTGTTCACCATAGCTTCGCCGCCTGCTCTGCAGCTAGCTACAGGCCATGGCTCGGCGTTGCATGTGGCCTCGGTGCCCACCACATCGCCGTTGGGCAGCTGGAATGGCCATCTGCAGGACATTTATGGGGCCCACGACTTCACCATCTCGTCGGAGAACGTGGGTGCACTTGGGTCCCGGCGTAAGCTGTCGTTCAACGAGTCCAGTATCCGGTCGACGCTCTCGCTGTCGTTGCCCCGGGGCCAGAACAGGCCCGCGGAGCACGTGATCTATCATGCACAAAAGGGAAACGACGACGTTGCCAGCGACACTGACGAAGAGGACTGGGCATCCATGGGTGCCGAGCTGCTCCGATCCGGAGCCGGAGACACCCCGATGGTGCAGAACTCAAATGATATGCAGAACGACGAGAGCACGGCGGCCCGAGCCTTGGTCAATCTCATGTCAACATAGGCCATGTGTGCGCGTGATACATGATACTGGGTATCCAGAAGGTCATTGATGTACGAGCCACATGGTGTGCTAACCGTAATACATACATTATAGAGCCGGGAAAGGGCAGGGTCACGTGCGCGCTGCTCCTGCACGCAGTGCCCCGCGCGGTGTTATTCTTTAATTAAGTCCCATTTAGGAAAGCTGATTGCGACGCGCTTTTTCACCACTTCTTCTTCACTTCTCCAGCACCGAGTTACAAGCTGACGTTCAGTCTTCCGTTACACATTTGAAACATCGCAGACTGTCAGGTCACTCTCGGCGAAATTAATATAACGTGACCCTGGAATCCTTTGAACCGACAAACCCTTCCGAACCGGAGCACCTGGACAGATATTTCTGAAACAATATCTGATACACCTGAATATCTGAAACACCCCTGAATATTTGAAACACCCCTGAATATTTGAAACACCCCTGAATATTTGAAACGTGGCAACATTGCAACGGCAGAACCCAACCTGAATCCCCAACCCAATAATGTCTACGACCGTTGCTTTACCGACGGTGCAGATCAATGTCAACTACAATGAAATCAAAAACCAAGTCAAGGACTTCTTCACCCATTTCAAGGCGTCCAGCGACAGCATGGATGAACACACCACCGGAGTCAAGTACTTGGACCTCTTCCAGCAGATCGCCAACAGAGACATCACCACTCTTTACATTGAGTTGGATGACTTGAAGAGTTACCAGGAGAACCAGTTTTTCACGGCGGGCCTGCATGGGGCGGATTTGGTTGCCCAGATCCAGAAGAACACGTATCACTTTTTGGAGCTTTTTAGCTCGGTGGTGGACGAGCTCATGCCGGAGTCCACAAAGGACATTTCTTATAAGGACGACGTGTTGGATGTGATTTTGCATCAGCGGAAATTGCGAAACTTGCGGGTTTCCCAGGAAAACGCCGAGGAATTCAATAACTTGCGGTCGGGGTTTGAAACCACCGCGGGCTCGCAACCGGCCCCCCAGCCCGAGGCGGCGGACCTTGCCGAGAATCTCTTCCCGGCCAAGCTTACGCGTCGCTACCACTTGTACTTTAAGCCATTGTCGTCCGCGTCCAAGGCGTACGCAGTGCGTCAGGTGAAGGGCTCTCACGTGGGCAAGTACATCACGGTGCGTGGTATCATCACCAAAGTGTCGGATGTGAAGCCTTCTGTTTTGGTCAACGCCTACACGTGCGACAAGTGTGGCTACGAGATCTTCCAGGAGGTGAATCTGAAGGTGTTCACGCCGTTGACCGAATGTACGTCTCCTGTGTGCAAGACCGACAACCACCGGGGCCAATTGTTCATGTCCACGAGAGCATCCAAGTTCTCGTCGTTCCAGGAGGCCAAGATCCAAGAAATGGCCAACCAAGTGCCGGTGGGCCACATTCCCCGGACGTTGACCATCTACATTGAGGGCGATTTGGTGCGCCTGATGAACCCCGGAGACGTGGTGGATGTTTCCGGAATCTTCTTGCCTTCACCATACACAGGCTACCGGGCTTTGCGGGCCGGGTTGTTGACAGAGACGTTTTTGGAGGCCCAGTACGTGCACCAGCACAAGAAGCAGTACGAGCTGTTGGAGTTGGACGCTGAGGCCATGGCCAAGATCCGCAACCTCCACAGCCTGGGCGGAGTGTACCACAAGTTGTCGCAGTCGATTGCACCGGAAATTTATGGCCACGAGGATGTCAAGAAGATCTTGCTTCTCTTGTTGTGTGGGGGAGTCACCAAGGAAATGGGAGACGGAATGAGAATCCGTGGAGACATCAACATTTGTCTTATGGGAGATCCTGGAGTGGCCAAATCGCAGTTGTTGAAGGCCATCAACAAAATCGCCCCCCGGTCCGTGTACACCACCGGCCGAGGCTCGTCCGGAGTCGGGTTGACGGCTGCGGTGATGAGAGACCCCGTGACGGACGAAATGGTACTTGAGGGTGGAGCTTTGGTGTTGGCAGATAACGGTATCTGCTGCATTGACGAATTTGACAAGATGGAGGAGTCGGACCGAACGGCTATCCACGAGGTCATGGAGCAGCAGACTATTTCCATCTCCAAGGCCGGAATCAACACGACGCTCAATGCCAGAACATCCATTTTGGCCGCAGCAAACCCCTTGTACGGAAGGTACAACCCGCGGTTGTCCCCCCACGAGAACATCAACTTGCCTGCGGCATTGTTGTCGAGATTCGACATCATGTACTTGATGTTGGACCAGGCCAGCGTAGCCGACGATGACCAATTGGCACGCCACGTGACGTACGTCCACCAGTACAACAAGCAGCCCAAGATGGATTTCGAGCCGTTGGACCCTCACACCATCCGCCAGTATATCTCCGTGGCCCGCACGTACCGACCCACGGTGCCCAAGTCCGTGGGCGACTACGTGACCCAGTCTTACATCAACATGCGGAAAGAGGCGCAGCGGAACGAGGGCTCGGTGCGCAAGTTCGCCCACATCACGCCCAGAACGTTGTTGGCCATCTTGCGTCTTTCCCAGGCGTTGGCGCGGATCCGGTTTGGGGATGAGGTCAACCGGAACGACGTGGACGAGGCCTTGCGCTTGCTCCAGGTGTCCAAGTCGTCGATGGAGACCAAGGAGTACGTGAGAGAGGATGCCACGTCGCAGATTATGAACTCCATCCGGCTTTTGTTGGCAGAGGAGAACAGCAACCAGATCAGCTTGGCGGACTTGCGGGCCCGCATCTTGGCCAAGGGCTTTACTGCGGAACAGCTCAACTTGTGTATCCACGAGTACTCGACGTTGGGATTGTTCCAGCTTCTCGACGGCGGCGAGAGCCTTTTGATCATCGACCATTCCATGGACATTTAGGTGATCATTGAATACCCGGGGGTCAGATTCTCTCTCCCATGGACATTTGGTTCCAGACAAGTCTGGAAATTGGGCTTGACCATCCAGTGCGTCTATTGTGTCGCCTGCAGAGTTATTAGACCCTGCTTAGATGTCCATGACTTGTATATTAATCGCACTCACCGGCAGTGGATTGGTGCCTCTCATAATACATGTTTTATACGAGATGCCCTGGACTTGAGCCAGTTGCCTAGCCATACTTGCACCTAGCCAACCGAACAGGCAACCCTAGAATCTGCTCAATCATAGTGGAAGTAGAAAGAAGAAGAATAGAGTAGAGAGAGTAGAGAGTAGAAACTAGAACTAGATACTAGATACTAGAAGCAATTGCTATATTCTTATTTATATTATCTTTATTAAAAATAGATTATACACCTCAAGGAAATGTATCACCATAATAATAACTTTATTATAATAAAAGATTAACTATAAACTTCTAAATAATAGTAATAATGATACTAATTATGAAAGAGTCCTAACTAAATATGTGCCAGCAGCTGCGGTTAGACAGAGGGCAAGCATTGTCAGAATGGCTTAAAGGATCTGTAGAACGTATTTATAATAAAAATATAGAATAATGACTCATAGAGAAAGGGTAATAAGAATTAAAGTTAGAGGATAAAATACGACGAAAACATCAAGACTATAGAGAGATTACTCTAAATTGACGTTGTGAGATGAAGGCTACGGTAGCGGTAGATAGTAGAAACTAGAGACTAGAAGGTAGAAACTAGAAAGTAGAAACTGGAGACTAGAAGGTAGAAACTAGAAGGTAGAAACTAGAAGGTAGAAACTAGAAACTAGAAACTAGAAAGTAGGTCTTAGAAGGTAGAGAGTAGAAACTAGAACTAGAACTAGAACTAGAAACTAGAAACTAGAAGGTAGAAACTACATACTAGAAACTAGGTCTTAGAAGGTAGATAGTAGAAACTAGAAACTAGGTCTTAGAAGGTAGATACTAGAAACTAGGTCTTAGAAGGTAGAGAGTAGAACTAGAACTAGAACTAGAACTAGAATATAGTAGAAATTAGTTATATTTCTCGTTGAAGACACCTCCAGGGCTCATTTCAAACGGGTGTCTGTGGGTATCTTACCCATAAGCAATTAAAACCGTTCGATCCTTTCCCGAACTTGTAGAAAGAAGCACGAGGTCAAACGTGTTTATGCATGCAATAGACTGTCCATAGTAAGTTTATAAGAATTTGCTGCGGTTTAAATTCCTACTCATGGCAGTGCGAACCCCCGCTTTATAGGCGTGGGGGCGTATGGCTGCAAAAGATGAAACATTGCTTGCATGATATGCGAATATATAAGGATCACCTGCCCCTAGATAATTTTCTCCATACTTTGTCATGTTCTTTCTGCTAATGTTGCCATGTTCCTTTTCTTCGGGTTTGGCATGTTCTTTTCTACTTTTCTTGGCTTTAAAGCGCCGTGGCCTTTAGTTTTGATTGATACCTCATAGACAAATACTAATGAGTATGTATGGGCCAAATTCAATCCAGTCCATGGTACATACTGATTGTACTCAATCTGTCGACGGACCATTGATGAAGCCTCTCATCTACTGCTAGAGTGTGGAGTATGGGTGTGGAGAACCCTGAAAGAGTCCGCACGTGCTCAGACTACGGAAGTCTTTATATGGATTGAAGCAGGCCCCTCGTGTGTGGCATGAAGTCATTCACAAGGTTATCATGAAATTTGGGTTCAAGAGGTGCTTATCAGAACCGTGCGTGTACTATCCAACACCTTGTGTCTCATACATGTTTGATTTGAGGCAGGTCTGATTCTGCACGAGGTTAGCACGGAAACATTTCCTGATCGAACAGCGAAGGCTCCACTGGGATCCAGAGTAAGTTGACAGAGCAGTCAGCAGTCAGCAGTCAGCAGTCAGCAGTCAGCAGTATAATAGATTATTGGGTCATAGCAGTATAATAGATATTTGGAGTTGAATACAAACTTGGAATCATAATCATATAATCATATAATCATATAATCTTAATTTTATTTACTTTAATGTCACTAGCAAATGTAGTATCTATGATAATGTAGTATCTATGGTAATGTAGTATCTATGATAATGTAGTATCTATGATAATGTACTATCCATGATAATGTAGTATCTATGATAATGTAGTATCTATGATAATGTACTATTTATGATAATGTACTATCTATGATAATGTACTATCTATGGTAATGTAGTATCTATGATAATGTAGTATCTATGATAATGTAGTATCTATGATAATGTACTATCTATGATACTATTCTTTGAATCAGCTCAATTGTAGCTATTATAAGTTTAACTAGGATTACGATTAACAATAAGGTTTTGATCATGGTTTAGGTCTTTCATTTTATGTTCCAACAGCACCCATGTCTGTATAGTTTCGAGTGATTTAGGTGTATAGTTTCGAGTGATTTAACTGTGTAGTGGTTGTGTAGTGGTTGTGTAGTGGTTGTGTAGTGGTTGTGTAGTGGTTGTGTAGTGGTTGTGTAGTGGTTGTGTAGTGGTTGTGTAGTGGTTGTGTAGTGGTTGTGTAGTGGTTGTGTAGTGGTTGTGTAGTGGTTGTGTAGTGGTTGTGTAGTGGTTGTGTAGTGGTTGTGTAGTGGTTGTGTAGTGGTTGTGTAGTGGTTGTGTAGTGGTTGTGTAGTGGTTGTGTAGTGGTTGTGTAGTGGTTGTGTAGTGGTTGTGTAGTGGTTGTGTAGTGGTTGTGTAGTGGTTGTGTAGTGGTTGTGTAGTGGTTGTGTAGTGGTTGTGTAGTGGTTGTGTAGTGGTTGTGTAGTGGTTGTGTAGTGGTTGTGTAGTGGTTGTGTAGTGGTTGTGTAGTGGTTGTGTAGTGGTTGTGTAGTGGTTGTGTAGTGGTTGTGTAGTGGTTGTGTAGTGGTTGTGTAGTGGTTGTGTAGTGGTTGTGTAGTGGTTGTGTAGTGGTTGTGTAGTGGTTGTGTAGTGGTTGTGTAGTGGTTGTGTAGTGGTTGTGTAGTGGTTGTGTAGTGGTTGTGTAGTGGTTGTGTAGTGGTTGTGTAGTGGTTGTGTAGTGGTTGTGTAGTGGTTGTGTAGTGGTTGTGTAGTGGTTGTGTAGTGGTTGTGTAGTGGTTGTGTAGTGGTTGTGTAGTGGTTGTGTAGTGGTTGTGTAGTGGTTGTGTAGTGGTTGTGTAGTGTTAGTGTAGTGTTAATTGTGTAGTGTTAATTGTGTAGTTTAGTACTTGTACAGATAAATGTATAGTGTGGATGTATGATTATTATGAGCAGCAATGTGTTCAGGTTGAGTAAGTATATGAGTAGTGTGATCATTGGGTCACTAATGTTGGCGAAACGACCCATGAGTTGGTGGAATTTACCCGCAACCCAGAATTGTGTCTATCAGAAAGAGCCCACTATTTAAAACACTTGAATGAACATACTCATCTATGTTAAGATATGGCAAATGTACAAAGGTTACTCCTGGTGCAACCCATGGGGCGAGATGGATTCATACCTCACGCTCATATACCCATGAATATTAGAACCACCAAAGCACACCCATAGGAATGATCCTACACTGCTCATGCGAACCCCAATTCCCAGGTGTAACTTACCCAGACCCTTGGCCCAGATTCCTCTTCTGGATAATAACCCACTACTACAATGAAGATCGTGGGGAACGGGCGATTCCACTTAGACGTTAGTCGATAGAAGAGCACTGGATTCCTCCTGAGGAATCACCACAAACAGCCTTACAAGTGCTAAACGTTGAATCGAACTTACTCATGATCTAATACCTCAAGTTAAGCACTGCTTGCATAAATTACTCAGCAATACTCATTCCATTCAATAACTTAGTATTCTGACTACATCCTTGAATTGGGCAAATCCTTCCGGAAGTCTTCCCCATGGTATCGCCGGCCATTGTTGTATGGTGCCTTTAGTACCAGTTTAACTTAGACCCCGATGGTTAGTGCACGACCAGGTGGGAAGTAGCCTACGCTTACGGTCTAGCAGGTGGACGGCCAGCATCCAGCCGGACAGCCAGCCAGCATCCAGCCACCGAGGCTTTCCCCCAGTGCTGAACGTATCCACATCGGAGCCGAAAAAGCCAGTTTGACTATATAAGTAGCCAACCATTGAGGAACACACTGAATTGCAGTACTACGTCAGAGAATCTAACATAGCTATATCTTTAGGATTACGTCACAGCAAACATAAACCAAACCAAACTCGGAAGCCCTAACCTTTATAACCAAAGGATTGCGGAAGATTATATCGGCTTGGTAATGACTCAAGGTACGGCTACATTAAAGATGTTGAATACCCCGATAAAACAGACTTTTGGATAATATTTCTATGCCTAGACGGGAATGGGTCATGGGATCTAAATATAGACTCGGTGCACCGGGGAAAGGTTTTTATGTGAAAGGCAGGAGTAGATAGAGGAGTAGATAGTTTATATTTTCTTAAATCTCACTTTATATCTTCTTAAATCTCACTTGATGTTATGACTCTATCGCCAGGAACTGGATCTTCAGCCAAAAGCTAAAGAAATAAGTCATCAGATTAAAAATCTTGCTTTTTGAGTAAAGGTAAAGCCCCATGGGATCTGGGCTTGGATGCCTTTGCATGTCCGATACATGTTAATGTTAATGTCTTCATTGATTAAATTAATGAGTTTATATTAGGTTTTGGTGGATTTACCTTGGCTGGTTATAGCTATACTATCTAGAATTTCTGACCCAAGCTTATGCTTCTGTATGTATTTAGTCATTTAAAGACGCTACTTAAAGATAATCCAAGTTTATTGATCTTCCTATATCATAATCTAGTCATGGCGAAGATCAGACCTTGGTTCATATACGAACATGAAATGACTGCATAGATCCTACAACCCCATGTTAGACGCCTAGAGGAATTATTCTGCACTGGCGGTCGGTATGTGTCCGTACCACTATCGCAGTAAGTGAGTTTGAGTAGCAACTGCTTGATGGTTGAATCCTTTGGGTCTGGTTTATGCACCAGCACAGAGCCGCACACTCGGAATCGCTCACTGCTCAATAAACCATTGTGCATCTGGTCTAGTCAACAGTCAATGACTTTGGTTGATATAGTCTGTACTCTCTAATATACTCTATACTCTACTCTCTACTCTATACTGTATAATATACTCTACTCTATATATACTCTACTCTATACTATACTCTATACTTTAAACTACTCTATACTCTATACTATAGTCTATACTATAGTCTATACTCTACTCTATACTCTATACTATACCCTGTACTCTACTCTATACTCTACTCTATACTCTATACTATACTCTGCACTCTACTCTATATTCTATAATATACTCTGCTATACTCTGTACTCTACTCTATACTCTATAATATACTCTATACTCTATACTCTATACTCAATACTCTATACTCTATACTCAATACTCTATACTATACCCTGTACTCTATACTCTTTACTCTATACTTTCTACTTTCTACTCTATACTCTATACTATACTCTATACTATACTCTGTACTTTAAACTACTCGATACTCTATACTATACTCTATACTATAGTCTATACTTTATACTACTCTATACTCTGTACTATACTCTATAATCTATACTCTATACTTTACACTACTCTATACTCTACTCTATACTCTATACTCTATACTCTACTCTATACTCTAATATACCCTATACTTTCCACTTTCTACTTTCCTCTATATATGGACAAAAAATAATCAAACAATTCTTTCTAACTGTAGTGGTTTTGTAGTGGTCCTGTAGGGTTCTGAGTGGTGCTGAGTGGTCCTGAGTGGTGCTGAGTGGTGCTGAGTGGTTCTATTGCTTCGGTACGACTGGGGAGCCGTACTCTGCATGATACCAAAACGCATAACTGGATATTTCGATCAGCCAATCATAATTGAGTTTTCGGTCAACACTGCTAGCGTGTGCCTGCTTCCGGTAGCAGCCTAGGATAGCTTAGTGGGACATTAGTGTGACCTTGCAGAGTGTCAAGATGAATGTATCTCCCGTCAGTAGTCTTGTCAAGATGAATGTATCTCCCGTCAGTAGTCTTTGAAGGCACCGCTTGAATCCGTTTTAGGGCTAGCACGTGGCTCACGTGAGTAGACCTGGACCTAGCTATTAGCACTGAAACCTCAGCTCTAGAGAATCTATTGACCGTAGTCAAATCGAACGTTTAACTAGTGCATCGTCCGCAATATGCGAAAAGCCCTGAACTGATTTCGGATGTCAAGACTGTCTCGACCGAGTCAACCTTGGAGTTTCTGATGTAAAGTCTTGATCGAATTAGAGTATTCATGTTCACTCTTGACTTCAGGAATGTAGGGTCATATGCAAGACATCAAAATTGACATCTTGGAAGTAAGAGTGCTCCATAATGTCTAACGCATCACGTTCTCCACTTCCCAATCTGTTCTCTGGGTCTTCGTTAGCAACGCTTGAAAATCAAGACCGTTTGGCGAGGCATACTTATTGGATATCTGACATCGTCATGTTCAATGGCATTGAAAACATCATCGTCTTGTCCCTTAAATGACTTTGGCATAAGAACATTTGAAACATTCACACCAAATGCCCACCAATCGACGGACTGTCATTGTTTTCCACTAATTTCAGGAGCCATAAACTCCGGTGTTCCACAGAAGGTTCAGTGGTGCTCTTGTGCCATGTTTTCTTTACACCCCCTAGTCACCGATTTTGATGTGACCTTTCGTTGTCAAGAGATGTTGTCCAACTTCAAATCACGGTAAACCATTCCATTTTCATGGAAATATTTCTGCCAACAAAACCTACGTAGTAGATGGCAGCGATGTCTATGCTGGAACTAGGGTGTATAGTGCACAGAGCTGTAGTGTGGCGAGTGTAAGTCTGTGTGAAGTCTGTGTGGAAGTCTGTGTGAAGTCTGTGTGGCGAGTGTGGCTGTGTGGCAAGTGTGGCTGTGGCGAAGTTGCATTACTCCCTAGACCAATCTGGTGCCATCAACTTCATCCATGGACTCATCCGCTACTGTACGCAGTGTCTTAGAAGACCACATGCGTCACCAGACCGAGGACTGTGGTTCAGTGCTACCAAAGGGCACTGGCGCGGCGGACTGCCTGGAAGCAGCAGAAGCTGGTGGAGTACCAGAAGTACATGAATCTCGGCCTATCAAGGAAAAAATAACCAAAAACAAAAATGCCTCCGACAGAATTGTATCCTTGACCTAGTCTGATCAAAATCCTTAAGTTCCAGCACCAATGCGAGCTTCACACGTATATATTTCCTACATAGCTAGCTCGTTCACAATTCTTCAAACGTATAACCACATATATGACTCGGTCTTTTGTAAGCTAACAACGAAAGCGTTACACAAGAAGATAAATCCTTCTCTTTTGAAAGATCTTGTTGTAAGTAGTGCCAGGGACCTTACATGAATAAGCGTCTTAGATTTAAGAAGTGGTGTAGTCTCTTTTACTTCAGACCAACTCACTCAGCGCTTTTGTGAGTCTCTAAAGATCCTTTGTCTATGAAGACCTCAGGTGAAAGCGTGAAGACCTCAGGTGAAAGCGTGAAGACCTCAGGTGAAAGCGTGTTGACATTTGACCAAATAATCCCCAGCATAAGTGCCCTTTTTGGAAGAGCGGTCTCAAGGTACCAACGTTTGCAAGGACAAACGGGACTTCAAGTTCCCAACCAAACGGACGCTGATCACCTTTGTTTTGGAGTGTATTGACGTAAGGCTTAAATGAAAGGAGTCTATCTCATTAAAGCGGCCCCAAATTCCGCGACGAACTCCATCAAAGCGTCTTGTACAGTAATTTTCTGATGACATGACTCCATAATTTAAATATAGGGCTACACCTGAAGTTATCCTATTGTTTGGAGTTATATGTTGCTATTTAAGAATGGAAGAAAGGCTTTGGTTCAGAAGTCAGGCCATTACACGAATCCTTGCCACCACAACACTGACTGTGTTGTTAAGCTCGGAAATTTCGAAGACTTGACCAACGCCCTCAAATCCGCTTGGTAAGGCTTTTGACCAAGGAAGGTAGTTGTCCATGCTCTTGTCCATGCTCTTGTCCATGCTCTTGTCCATGCTCTTTTCAGTGTTGGTTTGCACAGCAGAAAGGACGAGAAATGTGCGAGTTTCATGTTGAAAGAAGATGACGAAGCACTTTGGATGTATGACGAACATATTGATGGAAGTCATGGTGTTATAGTATTTTGATTTTTAATCAGCAGAGGGACAAGGAGAAGCATTGTGCTTGGCTCGAAGATGCTGATGTGTTCACGACTCTGATTAATGAACCCATCGTCGATGTGAACATATGGTAAAAACTAGCCAAACACTGAATGGGGTTTTTGATTTATTGTGGTTTTGTGAGCGACGGTGACGGACTACTTAAGATTGAGTCCGCCTCTCCCAAGTTGCTTTTACTTCCTGTTTCCGTACTTGATGCCCGGGTTTCACTAGTGAGTATGCTAATAGATGGTAGCTCATAAAATAATAGCTTTTTATATACAACAAACCCATCATGAGCCAATATTCATTAGACGAGCAACACGGACCCACTTTCCTGTCAAGAGTATGTCCTACCTCCACATCGAAATCCATATATAAGTGCGTATGCGATATAACTGCGAACACTATAGAACACCTATAATTCTGTTTTCGGCATTGATAGTATTTTTGGACGTGGGTGCTGCAATGAAGCACCAAACTGCTACGAAGCCTGTCACGTAATTATCCCTCCCTAACCTTCACCTCTATTGGGTTATACGAAGGTTTCCAATAACGAGTTTTCATTTATCTCTCCTTACGATAGGAGTTTGGCCGTCTTCTGCAGGCAGTGGCAGCATAACGCAGGAATTGGATCAAGTGACTTTCATTGAGATTTGGCGGCCTTTTATAGACTTTCCAGGAATCGTGAATTGTCCCAAACCTGAAGCAATCTTCCGAACAATAGCTAGAATAATAGACTGTCATGCACGCAAACACCCTGTACACTTAGGACCGCTATATTTCCTAATCCAATATTCAATCTCATCATTTGTCTTATTGTCTTTTTTTCTGTGTCATCTGTACCATGATCTCATTCTGTAATCGAGCAGACTAATCAGCCACTTACCTTCTCTTGAACAACCTCGAAGCTGTCAGTAAGCGCAACCGCCCCGCGTGACTAGCGCTGAAATGCACGTCAATGTCAGTCACGCGCATGATCAAACCATGTCAACACAATTCTTTATCTTGTGCCTAGGACCACTAGATTCAGAGCGTCAGTGCAAGGTGCAAAAAGATTGCGGCACCACAATTTCACACATGGTCTCCCACTGCATTACTCACTGTGGCCCTAAGTGGCTTGACTAGCGTTGATCGGACGGGAAACAGTATTTTCCACTTGGTATGGCCGCAACCGGAAGATCAAAAAAACAGGTAGGTACTTGGAGTAGGGCTGTAAGGAGTGGCAAGTGAATATTTAAATCCANGAAGATCAAAAAAACAGGTAGGTACTTGGAGTAGGGCTGTAAGGAGTGGCAAGTGAATATTTAAATCCACAGCCGTGATAGGTACTTTTCCTTGGCACAGTACTTTGAGATACACACAAAGATGCTTCAGGAGAGCTCGCATGAGGCCACCCTCAGGTGACTGACCTGGCAGTAAAGATCAGGTTGCCCACCCAGTCTATGGTCTTTAGATAGCTGAATGCATTAAACTCCATGTTTGAAACCATCCTTTTGAAAACTGCGTAAGGTATGGTAAGAGTATTAATTCTTAATGCGTGACTCCGTGGATAAGTTATTGTCATACACTGATGTACTCACCAGTCAACTGACAGTCTGGTGACTCAGTGTCTAGAGTGTGGTAGAGTTATTGCATGTGCAGGTGTGGAGTCAGTTGGTGGTAGATGATCAGTCAGTTGAGGGAGCTACTTAGCACGGTATAAACTGACAGTGATCAGTCTATAGATAGTAGTATCAGATAAGTAGTAGGCAAGAGAATTACTAGTCAATATTCATGATAGAATTACTAGTCAATAGTCATGATAGAATTACTACTCAATATTCATGATAGAATTACCACTCAATATTAGTAGCCATGATAGTGTATTTTGCCTGTGGCCAGCACTGGTGTAGGTGAGCCATCGATACTAACGAGCTGTGTGTAGCCAAATTGATGGTAGTGTTAGATTGTCGGAGTACCTACGCCCAGTATATGTGTGATCGAATGCTAAATACAGTGCAGTATCTTACAGTGTACAGAGACATGGGCTTGCTGCACAGTGGATTGTAGTGAAGTTATGTATTAAGATTATACTGAAACGGGCACATGATAGGAGTTCCCAGATTGAGTTCTCGATTGACGAGTACAAAGCCCACTTCTAAGCAATAACACAGGCCGGAGACCATCCGTACCTGGTCTTGAGGGTCCAGAAGTTGTCCTTTGGAGCAGCGGAGGGTTTCTTGGTGGATTGTTGAGCGGCCATT
>NKZV01001045.1:0-34140 GCA_002370175.1 Metschnikowia colocasiae
TCGATGCCCTTCAGACTAGAGCGGGAACCCCTCAATATATAGTGCCCTCTACGATCTGCGTATTAGCCCTTGCATGATGAGTGTTCCATCTTTCCTGGCTTCAAGGAGCTTTCATCTGCACCCTGTGCATCTGAAGCCTGTGTGCCTTGTCTATGTGTGTCCAATCCTGCCACATCCTCATACTTCAACACTTGTTTCATCTGTATGCAGTCAGGTGAACATGCAGTGCCCGCAGGTGCACTGATTCCTCATGTTCCAACATATAGACCATTGGATTCCTCTTGAGGAATCATCAAGGATACTAATTAAAAGATCAAGGATACTAATTAAAAGATCAACGAATACTGCATTGAAGTACCAAACGTCATCAAATCTAACAGTAGATTTTAGTAGAACAATACAGTAGTCAATACTCAATTCTAGTAGACTAGCGGCATAGACTGAGAGAGTAGTGTACAGTAGAGTGTAACTAATTGTATAATGTATGTATCAATTTAAACCCTTCGTTTAAGTCTGGAGTGGGTTTAGACATTTATGGAACTTCAGTTTTTCAAATATTAATGGAGCTCCTATTTAGTGCTAGCGGCATTATCTGTTGTCTGCGTACCAATGAAAAACCAAGATAACTGGGGCATTACTTCTTTAGTATACGCAGAATTCATTTACGAATTTATATAATAGTACGGTTACACCTTCCGGGAATGGAGTGGAGTGGAGTAGGGAGTGGAGTAGGGAGTGGAGTAGGTAGTGGAGTAGGTAGTGGAGTAGATTAGAGTATGTTTAGTTTAGATTAGATTATAGAATATAGACTAGAGTATAGAGTAGAATGGACTAGACTAGACAGACTAGAGTATAGAGTATAGAGTAGATTAGACAGACTAGACAGACTAGTCTAGACTAGAGTATAGTAGAAAGAGTAGACTACAGTATAGTGAGTATAGAGTATAGAGTAGACTAGAGTATATAGCATAGCTAGAGTATAGTAGAAAGAGACTATAGTGTATAGTATACAGTAGACTAGAGTATAGACTAGAGCAGATAGAGAGAGGTACATAATAGACTAGAGTATAGAGTAGAGTATAGAGTAGACTCGACAGACAAACTAGACAGACAGACTAGACTAGACAGACAGACTAGACAGACAGACTAGACAGACTAGACAGACAGACTAGACTAGACAGACAGACTAGACTAGACAGACTAGACAGACTAGAGTAGAGTAGAATAAACTGAGTATAGAGTATATTAGACAGACTAGACTAGACAGACTAGTCTAGACTAGAGTATAGAGTAGAATACACTGAGTATAGAGTAGAATCAACTGAATAGAGTAGTCTAGACTAGACAGACTAGACTAGACAGACTAGACAGACTAGACTAGACAGACTAGACAGACTAGACTAGACAGACTAGACAGACTAGACTAAACTAGACTAGAGTATAGAGTATAGACTAGACTAGACTAGACAGACTAGACTAGACAGACTAGACTAGAGTATAGAGTAGATTAGACAGACTAGACTAGACAAACTAGAGTATAGAGTAGAGAGTAGAATAAACTGAGTATAGAGTAGTCTAGACAGACAGACTAGACAAACTAGACAGACTCGACAGACTCGACAGACTAAACTAGACTAGAGTATAGAGTATAGACTGCGCTACCAAATGTTAGAATTAATATGCGACCTGGGGCTTTAGCCTATTCGCAGGGGTTAAGCTTCTAACTGCTTATCATATTTAAGGATCGTCCAAGAACTATAAAGCTCGTTGGGAACTCTTCCTGAGCGGCTACTTTAATGGTAGGAACCCCGTTCAGGGGATACTAGATATAGGGATATCTTTATTGACTGTAGTATCGTATTTAATGGAGTTCTTGTCCTTTCAACTAGGGGTTCTGCCAGATCTTTATATCTTCTCTGGCGGCCGAGACTCGGAGGGATCCCCGCTCTAATCAGGTTATGCATCTGCACGTCGGTTACTTCGAGCTAGACAGACTAGACAAACTAGAGTAGAGTAGAGAGTAGAATAAACTGAGTAGAGTAGTCTAGACAGACAGACTAGACAGACTAGACAGACTAGACTAGAGTTGAAGTAACTGAGTATAGAGTAGATTAGACAGACTAGACAGACTAGACTAGACTAGAATAAACTGAGTATAGAGTAGATTAGACAGATTAGACAGACTAGACTAGAGTATAGAGTATAGAGTATAGACTAGACTAGACAGACTAGACAGACTAGACTAAACTAGACAGACTAAAAAAGACTAGAGTAGAATAAACTGAGTATAGAGTAGATTAGACAGATTAGACAGACTAGACAAACTAGAGTATAGAGTAGAGAGTATAAGTAACTGAGTAGAGTAGTCTAGACAGACTAGACAGACTAGACTAAATTAGACAGACTAGACAGACTAGACAGAGTAGGCTAAACTAGACAGACTAGGCTAAACTAGACAGACTAGACAGACTAGACTAGAGTATAGAGTATAGACTAGACTAGACTAGACTAGACAAACTAGACTAGAGTAGAATAAACTGAGTGTAGGGTATATTAGACAGACTAGTCTAGACTAGAGTATAGAGTAGAATAAACTGAGTATAGAGTAGTCTAGACAGACTAGACAGACTAGACTAAATTAGACAGACTAGACAGACTAGACTAGAGTATAGAGTAGAGACTAGAATAGTAGAAGTAACTGAGTATAGAGTAGTCTAGACTAAACTAGACAGACTAGACTAAACTAGACAGACTAGACAGACTAGACTAGAGTATAGAGTATAGACTAGACTAGACTAGACTAGACTAGACAAACTAGAGTATAGAGTAGAAGTAACTGAGTAGAGTAGAAGTAACTGAGTAGTCTAGACAGACTAGACAGACCAGAAGTGTGGCAGCGCGCGGCGCGCTTCTCACCTGTCTCACCTTCATACCTCACCATGGAGCACCCAGTCAACTCCTTGCGAGTCGGAACCGCCGAGCAGGCGGCCGCGTTGGCCAAGCTCAACCCCGTGACCATGCCCAACGACACGTTGGTGCAGGACCTCCAGAAACAGTACCCCGACGACAAGCGGTGGCGGCAGTTCCGCAACTCCGACCGGTACATCTATGTGATGAACTGGATGCACCAGTGCCGGGGCTACCTCCGTCTCCAGAGCGAGGCGTTTGACTGTGATCTCTTTGAAATCGAGCTCTTTTGCTTGGTGTCGCCGCTGCCCGTGGACGACATGGTGTTGTTGGTGAACAAGGTGAAGCTAGCGTTGATCAGCAAGGTGCACGGGCGCCGCGTGGCCAGCTTGGCCATGTTCGAGCCGTTGTTTCGCCTCTACTTTGGCCCGGCCACCCCCTTGGGTCCCGGCGACGAGGAGGGCGAAGGGGAGGGGGAGGGACTGGGGGGCGAAAAGATCACCTTTGATGACCTCTTCATCGACCAGAAAATCGAGGTCTTGTACCTCTTGATGGAGGAAGTCACCCACTACGCAGACTTCAAGGAGTACCTTGTCAAAAACAACATGGCGGCCGACGTGTTGCGCAGCACGTCCATCTACGAGGTCCCCGGCAAGAAAAACACGCTGCTCGGCGAGAGCTACCATCTATTATTCGACAACACGGCGCTCTACCGCAAAACCGTGACGGTGCCGGAGTTGGTGGTGCCCAAGAAACGCACGCTTGCACCGGCGGACCCCGACGCCTCGTTCCCCGACGGCCTGTTTGACGTGTTGGGCGTGTCGTACGAGCTCATCTACAACGACTTGTACGGGTTCGACGCCTATGTGGCACAGTTGTCCAAGAACAAAAAGCTCAAGGAGAACAAGACCATCCTCGACATCTTGAAGCAGCCGCAGTTCGTGTCCAACCTCTTTCTGCTGGAGCTCCGCAAGCGCAAGTTTCTCATGAGCAGGAAACGCGACCTTGAGATGAGCCGTCTCTTGGCCACCCGGAAGCGCTCCTCGCGCATCGAGGCCAAGGAGAAGCAGAAGAGCTTGGAGGAGCAGAGGCGCAAGGAGTTGGAGTTGGACGACTTGAGGCACGCCCGCTCCAGGCGCTCCGAGCGCGCTCTACTGACCCGCCATTTGAAGATGGACTACACCGCGGGGCTTTCACGCGAGCAACGCCTCAATCAGAGAAAGAAGGATTCGGGCGAAGCCTTTGGGTCCGAGGGTTTTGCTTCAAGGCCTGAGAACAACCTTGCGGACCTTGGTGATGACGTGGTGGAGATTAAGTCCGAGCATGTGAAGGTTGAAGACGTTGCTGAGATGCCTGGCAATGGAGGTGTCCACGTTCATGATGCCCATGATGCCCACGGAGATAACAACGCTCACCATGGAGATAACAACGCTCACCATGGAGATACCAACGCTCACCATGGAGATATCAACGCTCACCATGGAGATGCAAAGGAGGCGCAGACGTGAGCTGGCCAAGCCAACATTGCTGCAATCCGACGTTGTCCGATGAAGCATCAATGAATCGGCCCTCGTGGATCTGGTTCGGACTCCAAGAAGCCAGAACATAAACGGTTCAAGCTCCTGGGTCAGAACATGGTCCTGTTCTCGGCCACGCCATCTACAGACCTGTCAGGGCCTTCCCACTACAGCTGGCTCACTGCTGATATCAATGGATAAGATGAGGTGATAGAGATCCCGTTGACCAACAGAGAACAAACATTAGCACTGGCTTCAAGATCAGTCTCAACATCACCGTGTTGCCTTTTTCATTCACCATTCACCATTCACCATGTTAATGTGAGTATGGTCTCAGTACGATTAGAACAGAGTATTATAGTAGTATTATATAGCAGTATTAGTAGTAGCACTGATGATATTAGTAGTAGTAGTAGTAGTAGAGTAGTATTAGAGTGAGTATTAGCTGTCATGACGACTTCTCCGAACGTATAGCACTTGGCTCGATCCAAACACAGAGAATTCGTGCAATCAACAACCAAAGTCTGGCCTAGATCCTGCATTCTCCATCACACAATCACAAGTTCAACTCCTCCAAGATGTGGCTGGCCAACGTCTTGTAGTTCCAAGTGTTTCCCAACGTCTTTTTGAACTGCACTCCGTAGAGCCCCACAAGGGGAACCTTCACAATGTTGATTTCAAACTTCAAGGGCGTCTTCTTGGTGGGCTCGCTAGCAACGTCCTCGTCGCCGCTCAGCGACCGCCGGTGGACGTTCTTGTGCTCGATTCTTGATGACACGAGCATGTCGCTTCCTCCGCCCATCATCTCGCCGTTGATGGAGTCGTACGAGTCGTCGTACGTCATCTTCTGCATCTGCGCGAGCGTCTCCTCATCAATCTCCCCGTCTTCGACGTCGTGCGTTCCCAATAACAACCGGTTGATTTTGGCCGCGGCCGGCGTGCTGGGTGGTGCCAAATTCTGCGACCCGTTCTTTTTGCGGTAGTTCTGGAGGAATCCTTGCCCAATCGAGAACTTGCGCCGGTGGCTCAGACTGGTCAGACTTGTGTGACGATGCCCTTTTCCGCCCGTGGGCGAGGCTGCTGAGCTGTTGGTGTTGACGGATCCTTTTCGGCTGAGCTGCCTAGGTTGGTTGGGGGTCACCAATTGCGGGATTTGCTGCGACTCTTGTCCGCTATCGGGCGTGTGTCCTTTCTCCAACGACTCCGCTGATGTTCTGAATGCATCGCCATAGAGATTCCTTTCCTCGCTGTGTTCGTCCAGTCTATACTCATCGATAATTCTGGATGCGGTGGGTGTCTCGTCACCCCTCTCTTTAGATACCAAATTGGTATGCACGCATAAGAACCCGCCCTTGACCTCCTGGAACTTGACTCCAAGATTGCTCAACACCCGGAGGATGTTGTAACGAATAACCGGCAAAGGCTTTGTTGATGTGGTTTGCACACTGAAGAATCCCTTCAAGAAGAGTGTTTTCGGGTACTCGATCGAAGGCATGCTATTCTTTCTGGAGTGGTTAAATTGCTCAATGATTTGGTCTTCACTTAAGCTTGGCACTTGTCTGCGCTCTGCTTCGTCTAGCACAATATCGTCGAAAGTAGCAACATTGCCTTGAGAGGCATGGTCGATTCTATCGTCGCTATTTTGTGCGGCCATACTATTAGGCAATGCTGGTTGATTGGAGGTTCCTCTGTAATATGAGGAATCCTTGCGGGCATGAGACCCGACTGACTTGGCCCGGGCCGTGGGATGAAACCGGTTGACTGCCAAGTGGTTGCTGCCGTCCCCGTTGGGTTTGCTTGGAACTTGAGGTGCCTCATTTCCGCCTTGGCTATTCATGATATTTGGCAATGGAGGTAAGTACTCCACGGGAATAAATCCATGCGATTTGCCGGTGGTGGAATGTGACCGGTTATGAGTCCTGACCCCAGGTTCTTTCCGTGTTGGCTTGCTCTGGGGCTTGTGTACCTCTGCATCATGAAGATGGGATTTCGAGCTGTTGGACTTCTCTTTTGCCGTGACTTTCATGCTGACACCACGACGCATCAATGGGTCCTTTGCGTCGGAATATGCCAATGAATGTGGAGGTGCAGTGCCTGGAGGCAAGAGCTCGTCGTCCTTTTGTGCCAGAACTTCAGTAACTTTGGTGGGCAGCATATCAGGCGACGCAGACCCTGATTTCTTGGTTGACATTTTGCGCAAGAGAGAGTTGAACCCTGGGGCGCGGCCTGCATTTGGATCCAACGTGCCCGAGTGGGACACCCTCTGTGCTCTCTGTTGCTGGACATAGTCGTCGTAGACGACAGGCACTGCATCTTCCACTGTGTTTGGTGTATGAGCTTGTTCCGGCACCTGTATAACAGGCTGTGGCTTTTGAGGAGGAGACAGAACTGCTTCCTGGGTGGTTGCTGGGCTTGGGTATGGGTTGGTGCTTGGGGTGGGGCTTCCTTGAAGAGAGGCAGTTCTCTGCTTCGGCACTGGAGATTTGATGGTTGGAAGCTTCTGGGCATTTGCATCGAGATCCGCTTGTTGCCGCATCTGTGACTTGTAAGCTTCCTCTTTCGCTTTCTTTCTCTTTCTCATTTCGTCCACCAAGTAGTATATAGACACCAAAGGGTGGTAGCCAAAAACGGGATCAGGAGCTCCGTGTTGAAGCAGCCGACCTTGTTTGGTGGCCTTATACCAATTATCGGAGGCTAACTGATAATCAGGGCTGGTTACAATTCTTGTGAGTTCTTCCGTTAGAGAGGAAACGGAGCCCAAGTCAAAGGATGAAATGGCCTGGATGATCTGGGGGTCCAATGGCAATGTAAGCGGAACACGTTTAGGAGCGTAGCTGGGAGTAGCATACTCGTAGCCAGCGTTCATCCAAGGATGTTGCATGACCTCGGCCAATGTGGCACGTTTTGAGGGGTCCACCACGAGCATTCTGGAGAGCAATGATACGCATTCTTTAGAAATAAAGGATGGGTATTCGACATTACCTTTTTTGATTTTCTCATGCAAGGCAGAAACCACTGGATCGTCAAAAGGCACCTTTCCGCACACCAATACGTAAAGTACAACACCAAAAGACCACACGTCCACTTCAGGCCCTGTGTAGGGCTTTGCACTCAATAGCTCCGGCGCCGCAAAATACAAAGACCCACAGTAGGTCTTGAGCAAATGGTGCGGCATGTAGAGGTTTGAAAGACCGAAATCAATGATTTTGATTTCACCCTTTTGGTTGATCATAATATTCTCGATTTTCAAATCACGATGAACAACATTATTCTTGTGGCAGTAGTCGAGAGCCAGGGCAATACCCCTTGCAAATTTGCGGGCATACTTCTCGTTTAGAGACCCATGAGACACGATATAGTCGAGTAACTGACCACCCTCAACGTACTCAAAAAGCATGTAGTAGTGATTGGACATGGGTACCATTTCATATAAGCGGCAGATATGCGGATGGAAGAGCAAACGCCCCAAAGCACCTTCCCGGATGGTTCTCTTGTCTCGGGCTACCTCTTTCTCAAATTCCTTCTGGCGCTGGTTAGCTTCCTCGGCAGACTTGAGGGGCGGATCGTTTGCATGGGCTCTCTGGTACAATTTTGCAGCACGAGGGACAATCTTCACAGCACACTTCTCGTTGGTAGAGTTGTGTCTAGCCAACTTGACCTTACCCATAGAGCCTGCTCCGATAGTACGGATAAAATCCCAGTCACCGATAGACTTTCGATGGAACTGCTGCTGTTGCTGTGGCTGCGCGTCTGGTGTCTGAGCATTAGACGCGTTCTTGGATGGTGAATTATTCAGAGATGCCAAATTTTGGGAAATCTGGCGTCCATGGTCTGGATTCTCTTGTTGCAGCAGAGGACGCAGTGGCTGCAGCTGGCCAAAAGGAGCCGGTGGCAATAACTCCTTATCGGCCGGATTCTTGGATGTAGAAGGAGCCCTATGCATGCCAGATTGACTCAATTGACGCGAGGGGGGACGCGCAGAGCTGGAAGACCTTGATACTGAGGAATTCTGATTATCCATGTAGTTTTTTTGATCCATGTTTCTAGGGTCCAAGTTTCTAGGTTGCTCCAAGTAATCTTTTGGTTGGTGCAGGGATGCATCCGCCAGTTCCGAAGAGTTACGACCAGGCGTAAATGCACTTCTTAGCATGCGAGGAGTGGCGGGTTGGTTTGTATTAGGAGTGCTGGGCAGCCCGGAAGCAGCTCCGTGGAAGTTATCCATCAGTTGATAAGAATCTAGGGATCACGTCGTAAACGGCGTAGTTTCGTCACAGATATGGTTTCTCCACAGTGTATATGGAATGGGTGGCCAATAAATGAATTGTAATGATGTGATTAAGCACACAAAGAATAGTTTGTCTTCAATGCTTGTTCAGATCAAGACGACGCGGCACAGGTCGAGTGAGTTTGCGTTCGTAGACTGATAAAGCGAAATGCAGTCAATAGAAGTTATGAAGGTTGGCACCGAATCAGCAGAGTAAATTGCTGTCCGACTTCGACGAAAAGGGCCAGTCAATATCCCAAAGGTTCTGTTTGTTGCTCAAGTGAGGATTATCTGGGGATACGTAAATTGCGTTTGTTCTCCCATTTTTTCTTCGTCCGCGCACGCCAGAGGGAGGCTGGTTTCAGAGCAGCAACTTTTGCGGAAATAATCTTGGTGAAACACTGGAAAAAAGGGGCAGCGTGAGCCTTGGCGGCCGTACCATTTTGTGCGCTCGTCACACTGGTGTGTATACGACAGCCAAGGCTGTAAATATGCTGGCCGTAATTACCCGGGTGCTAAACAGAATACCGAAACCAAAAACACAAAAAATGTACCGACATCAAAATAACGAAAACACAATACCAAAAATCCCGTTCGGAGTAAATGGAGGGAACACGTCGTTTTATATTCCCTTTTTTGGGGGTATTTTAGCTGGAAGGGATACTGTAGGGGTGTATGTGATTAGACGCTTGTTAACTGCACCATCGTTTGCACACGGTTTGGCTGACTTGCATAATCCCTAATGCATGTCACTACAGCAATGTCAATGGCTCCTGCTGCAATGCACATTGACAGCTTTGGTAGCTTGGCTGTTGACAGCGTTGGTAGCATTCGCCACATTTTAGACGCCGACATTCTTCTGCACCATGTCCTGGTCGTAGCGACACACATCTGCATTGTTGATGCTTCATGCAAGCGTAGGTGGGTTTAGACATGTTCACGCATACTTAAGTCCATGAACACTATTTAAAGGGGGGCAGTCCCCAGGTTTTAGTTAACAGTGAAATCTACACCGCCAGAAGCAGCCAGAGGTGGCCAGGTTTCATACAATAGATTATAAGCTTAAATAAGGTGACGCGCACCTTGACAGCCCGATTGAGATATCATAAGATAACGAGATAATGGTTTCTAGAAGGGGTGTCTGAAAGGGGAATGAACAATAAGATGGCGCTTAAAATTGCCGTTAACAGCATCACAAAGAGATGTATCAGAGAGATATTATCCAACCCGTACATCCCTTGAATTGGCTACAGATTTTGTCTTGATATATATTTATGAGGTTCTGCTAGATTCTTGGAGGGTGTGTTCGAGGTCTTCCCTTCATCTAATAGGTTCAGTGAAACAGGTTTGTGCAACGTGTTTAGTGCTTGTGGTGCTTCAAGTGAGATTGGTACTCCCAGGTGTAACCGAACAACACGACAGCAATGGCAAGGTGGAGCAATGGCTTTCCAGATGCGTTTTCCCCATCAAAGTATGCAGCCTTGTATTTTCCCCAAGGAGTGGTGGGCTTCTTGGCAGCAGGAGCAGCTCCGGTTGGCAACTTCTTGTAGAAGGAAACCACCTCGGCCATTCTCTTGGCGTTTGGGTTGGACCCGATGTTCTGTGGTTAGTAATGGCATGGCGGCAAGGCAATAACTTCGAATAACGGATGACAAAAGACAATAGAATGTCGAGAAAGGAATCTTAAGATGTTTCAGAGTCATGAAGATTTGAAGCAGCCATAACTTCAGGATGATATTTAGTTGAGCAGACTCGACCAAATGACCATACAAGTGGTTCAGAAAATTACGGTCACACTAAGAACTGCCTAGGAATATGACCCAAGACCTCATACCATTATGATTCTTCTCTGGAATCTTGCTTCCTTCGTTCTTTGGCTCCCCTCTTGATTTAATCTTCAAATTCCAAGAGTACAGAGGTAGCTGGCTTCTGGAGCATGGGAACTTTATGGATTACCGTTTTGCTTCTTGGCTTTGACGCTTTGGAATTTGCCACATGGCATTCATGAATTTCATTGCCGCTTTGGGAAATCGGAGGTCGGTTCAATTAACATACCTTTGCCGAGGCAATCTTTGGTGGAATCAAAGTAGACAATTGTCTTCTGACGATAAAGGACATGATGCTGAAGTACAAGTTCTGTGTTGAGAAGGGTTCGAAACTCGGTTTTTTCCAATTCGCGCGGCGACCTCTCATTCGCTGGCCTATATACAGGATCTACCCCCGTTCTTGATTACACCCCTTCGCTAAGCCAGCTGCCTAGATGGATCTTTCCGTCTTTGGAAGAGATCTTTTTCAGCAGCGCTGCTTGTTATCACCTTGAGGCCAAAAGGGCGGTGTTAAACCATGGTACCGTGTTACATCACGTGACTCGGTCTACATTGACTTTCGTCTTTTATTTGATTACCTCCTAATTAATCAGATTCACTTATGTATAACACTAGCGGTTAGTAATTTGAAAAGGTGATGCAATTTAACTATGCGGCATCAAAAGCCAGCAAAACCACATGAGCCGATGTAGGTACTACAAGAGCCAAATACCAGAGAGACCTATAGGTTGAATATTCTGGAATAAAATGTGGGGACTAGATCCCAACTAAACATACCATTGTTTCCCCTTATGAACACATCGCCGTAGCTCTTGATCTCGATGGTCTCCACAAACTCCTTTGCGGATTGTAACACCACATTCATGTACCCATCGATACTCTGCAAATCGCCCCGATACTCAACGCCATTATGAAGCTTTACAGTGACAGCACTGCCTATGATCGAGCTTAAGAACTTGGTAGGGTCTGTTTTGACTTCGGACATTATTGGTGGTGGAAATATTTGGGGTGAAGTTGTAAAAATGAGCAGTCGCGCCAAGCTCAACTCCGCGACAAGTGCACTGCACTGTTCATCAGCTAACCGATACCCGACAAAACCATTCCATAAAAGAACTCAATCAGCACTGTATGAAGATTCACATCGATCATTAACGCGACGGCAAACGACACTATCAATGCAAGTAGTGATAGCACAGGAAGCCATACCCAATGTAGCAACACGAGCCAGGAAGCATCTAAGAAGGCGGGCCATTACTAGTTAATGCAAACATAGCTTCCTTAATCAAGGTGGTTTGGCTTCATCACTAAAGGGGGATTTAAGTGCTTAATCTCCAAAGACTATGTCACGTGTCGCAATAAGCGCAGCACCGTGAACTGCTAGCAGGGTTCGCTCAAGTGTTGAGTACATAACCAAAAGACAAGTTTTTAAAAAGAGAGCAAATACAAGAAAGCTTCTTCACCGCTGGGGAATCGCCTTTTATAAGTAGCGACCACACGGTCATGCGGGCGTGCGATCTTGCCTGGCTGTTGCAGCCGCAACCGGGATCCATGCACGAGCACTCGTTTCAGCCGAAACCGCGCCAGCGCTACCGCATGCGTGGGATCAAACCTACAGCAAGCATAAGTATGGCAAACGACACACAGCGGGCGGCATGAGGCAGCAGGTATGGTAATAAAGTGGCTTGCATATACCTGGCGTATGGAGACATACAGGCCGCATGGCGACATTGCGGTGGTAAGATCAATCCAGCAAGCGAGGTCTCGCGTGCTGCGTACAGATCTGCGCCCGTAGCGTCCTGTGCGGGATCAGCACGTGATGATTGTTTACACGAGTTGTCCTTAAAAAAAAGTACAAAAAGTCCCCACTGCGCTCCTTTTCACCCACGCCACCTACACTCACTATGGATAAACTCAAGGATGTAAGTACCCCCCTACACGCTCACAAGCCGAACGCCGCATACTAACCGCAGAAACTTAACAGCTTGAAATTGGACGCCGAAAAGTGGCAAGAGAAGTCGGACGAATTGGCCGAAAGAATCAAGGAGTTGGAGCAGGAGAACTTGGAGAAGGACCACCAGATCCAGGCCTTGACAAGAAAAAACCAGGTCTTGGAGGAGCAGGTTGAGAAGTTGGAAAACGACGTGACAGAGATCAAGGAGACCGCCGATCAGTCCCACTCTTTGAAGACCTCGAACGAAAACTACACCAAGAAGAATCAGGTCTTGGAGGAGGAGTTGGAGGAGGCCGACAAGAACTTGAAGGAGACCACGGCCAAGTTGAGGGACACCGACATCAAGGCCGAGCAATTGGAGAGAAAGGTTGCTTCGTTGGAATCTGAGAAGGATGAGTTAGAGAAGAAGTACGAGGAGTTGAGCGACCAGTACAATGCCGCCAAGACCGAGTTGGACGAAATCAGCCAGCAATTGGAGGCTATCTAGGACCCCACCATAGAGTGTTAATTATACCTAAGCCGTCCATTGACTAGTCAATGGACACGGCTACTTTTAGGACCTGTAGTATCAAGACCCGCGCCACCATATCCAATTATGACGACCGATCATACCACTACGACCGATCATATCACACTACACCTACTCCCATTATGCTATCACTATGATATGATGCTACCTTCCTATCTTCATATGTCCCATTCTGGTCTCTGATTGCTCTCTTGGTTCCACTTGTCTAATGTTGCAGCCGCGTTTCAATTGTGGTGATCCTCGCGCACTCCATCTTACAGCCAAAGTCCATCTGCAGCCTCCACGCCGTCACGCTCTGCCACCGTGTCCTTAACCTTCCCTAAACCCGATCCCCGGAACCCCTGAACCCTAGTACAAACTCCTGAACAGTACAAACTCCTGAACAGTACAAACTCCGGAACAGTACAAACTCCGGAACAGTACAAACTCCGGAACCCCTAGTACAAATCCTGAACCCCTGAGTACAAACCCCTGAACCCCTGAGTACAAACCCCGAACTGCAGCTTGTCCCCCTGCGTCTATATAAATGGAGACTCGCGCCCCCCTCAGCCAATTCCTGGCCCACCTTATTGACGAGGACTACGAGATCAACCGCCCCCGCCGCGAGCCGCTGGCGTTCGATGCAGATGAGTCTCCGCAAGAGCCACGAGACCGGGCTGTTGGAATGCGTGTGCAACACGACTATTTTGATCCGGGGGAAAGGATTCCTTCGTATGAATCTTCCCAAGAGCAGGAGATTTATCAACGGCATGTTGTACGTGCACGGCTGGCACCGGACGCGGCGGGTCTCGCGTCCATTCCAACGCCAGCCCGTGAAGGCTCTAACCGGGCTGGGTCGAGGAGCCGAGCCCGGGACTTTGAGATGCCTCGCATCCGGGAGCGGGACCCAACACAGAGTCCCGTGAGAGGCGGCCGCAAGACATTGAAGACGCTCGGGTTGAAGTTCCTCAATGCCCGCCAACATTTTCTCTTGGCGGCGTGCAGAGACTTGTCGCTTACGCAGTGTGTGATTGGGCTCTCCAAGTCGTGGTGGCTCATTTTCCGCAGCGAGCTCGACACCGAGGTGCTCACCTCGGCACGCACGTCGGAGCACTTTCTCACGGGCGTGTGGTGCATTGTGGCCGGCTATCTCCTGTACTCGGTGCTTGATGGGCTCATGGTGCGGTGGATTGTCAGCTACACCACCACAGGGTCGATTGTGCGCATGGCCACGATGTCGGCCATCATCGTGGTGATTGAGAGCTACTTGGTATCGGCACTCTCGGCCGAGGGCTACAACTATGCGCTTCACACCTGGATCTTGATTAGTTGTGCGCTCACAGTGACGTACATTATCCAGAATTTCATCACGTCCAACATTGACCTCAAGGGCAAGTACCGCCCGCGGTTCTTTGACTTTTACAATATTGTTGTGTTTGCCGTGGTGCCAGTCGGCATGGCCAGCTTTATCACGATGATTGGGTTGCTCCGGTCATTATTGATACTACGGCTTGACATTGACCAGCACGGAGTAAGCGCGAATGAATGAACAAGTAAGATCGACATCACCAGAATCATGAACCATGAATCGGACAAGAATCACGAATAGAAAGTGAAAAGAATGGATCAGATGAACAGATGAAGCACAGAAGTCAAGAATGAGTGGGCATGAGTCCGAATCAAATCCGTTACATGAATCAAAATGAATCTGAATCTGATGAATTGGATGATCCACCTGAGCTGCATGAATCACATGAACAGATGATTCGCAAGGCTCCAATGAACCAGAAGTGAGTCATAAAAAGGATGAAACGAGATTCAGTGACGAATCACTTGTGACTCAAATAACACCTGAATGAAGGGATGAACAGGTGGAATGGCTACATTTATTGACTGGATTGATGGATTGGTCGGACAGTAGTGAGAGGCAGCTACAGATGTATGGTGTGCATATAGCGGGACGCGACAAAAGTAAAAAAACCACCTACTAAAAGTCAAGAGCAGCAGCATGGGAGTGCACATTTTCGGAAAGTCCATCAAGCACAGCTCGCTAGTCCGCATCGGGCTCGCCAAGCGGATCTTTGGTGTGGGTAAGCAGACTGCCCAGGAGATCTGCGCGCGGGTGGGCATCTACCCCCAGATGAGGATGAACCAGCTCACGGAGCCTCAAGTCATGGCCATCAACAAGGAGCTCTCGGACTTGACCATCGAGGGCCACTTGAAGCAGAAGATCTTGGAGGATATTAAGTTCAAGAAGGATATTGGTCTGTACGCCGGTAACCGACACGCCAGCGGGCTTCCGGTGCGTGGCCAGGGTACACGCAACAACGCCTCCACTGCCAAGCGGTTGAACCGTCTTGACAGAAAATTTAACTAAATAGATGTATATATAACCCTACCAATCACCGACTATACTCCGAATACGGACTACTGCATACCTACCATTACTGACTTATTAACTACCATTATTCCTGACCTCTGACTAGTAGTTAGTCACCACTGTCACTACAGAATAGACAGAGACAAACAGTATACAGTAGACAGTAGACAGTAGACTAAAATGATACTGACGATGGTTCGACAGTATCCGAATTACTTTCATATAGAATTGATATCTATAGAGCCCGATGACACAGCATTGTATCGGTGATGATCCCCTGGAATAGATCTCGCTTAAGCATCACGGCCATACATTGAAAGAGTAATCTCGTAGAATAGTGGTTGGCTTGGCGGTTTAATGCTCTGGGCCCGGATTAGTATGCATATGGTCGGTAGTAATGAAAAGTCTGGCCGATTGCTTCTGCAATGGCGGAAACCCATACACGGCCACCTTTAGGATTGATCCCATAGTCCTTCAAGAAGTAACCATTCTCTGTTCAGGCACTAAATGATCTGGTACACGGCTCTTCTGGGACGTATGTGAGCTTATGCCTGGGAGTTAACGTGGCTTGTGCTTGTATGTGTACCTTGATGTACTGATATTCAGTGGGGAAAGGACTCCTTTTATATTGAGTGGACCCTCGCCTGCATTCCCGCATTTGTGGCGTGTTTCATCTACCCCTCCACAGCCAAATCGGGAAGTCAAGCATAATCTGAAACAGCTGGTGCAGCAAGCTCACAGGCCGCGCACTACTCTCCCCATCGTGGTAGGAACATGACCTGGGGTAGCATCCATGACCTGGTAGTGCGCCGCCCATAAACGAAGTAACCTTCACCAGTGTACTGACCCAATTCACTTGTAACTATTCCACATAACTGGGGCACTTTAATTCGGTTGTACTCTGAGATAATTAGAGCTCTGTTCTTTTTTGATTGCATTGGTTTGCACATGTTCACTTTGTTTCCTCATTCTAGTGTTCATTCTTCGGTTCACAGTAAACTGCAATCAATGCACTATTTTGCAAAAATAGTTCCATTCAATGAAGCCCAAATTGCTTATAGTACTATTTCCCACTTCTTAAATAAAGTCTATTATGCCCAAATTGCTTATAGTACTATTTCCCACTTCTTAAATAAAGTCTATTATGCCCAAGTTAGGACACGCCCTTTACATAGGGGCCGATTGCACTTGGTCGGTTGGACTTGGGCCGGGATGAGACCCACATTTGAAACACACTGTACAGGAACCTTACAAAAACAACCCCTGTAGTCTCCGGAATTCTCTCCCCCCCTTTGTTGAATTCCTACCTTCCTCTTTCCCAGCTTTCTCAACTTTCCCTGCAACATCTGTCGACTGTTAGATGTCCTTGAGTAGTGTACTTATCGTTTCCACCATAGGGTATAATTTATTCCACCCTTGTCGGTCTAGTCTACCTGGTTTCGTTTTGGTCTATCTGGTTGGGTACATCTTATTAGGTCGGCATTGGCCTATACAGTGTATTGCAAGGGAAAAAGAAGGGGGCGGGGCTTCATATATATATCTACTTTGTGTTTGTGGCTGCAAATCTGAAACGCCCCGCACCCCGGCACAGGGTATAAAAGGTGCGACTCCCCGCCACTTGAAGAGTCGATATTCTTTTACTATAACATTTATAGCATCTTATTTATGGGTGAGACGAGGTGTGTACTTCATGGTTAAGCTCGGAATAATCTTGGTATCAACTTTGGTTAGTCTATGATCATACACCCCGTGACTCAATGGCCTCAATGATATCTATATGGTCTGGATAGTATCTCTACGATCTCAATGATATCTATATGGTCTGAATAGTATTTATGACCCCTTGGTGTCTATGGTAAAAGTCCAGGTACCACCATTGCTTACGACAATACTCCCCACTTTGTTTTCCATCCTGATCTTACTCACAAATAGAGTGAAATAAACTGGGCAAGCATGTCCGAAAATATAACAATATGTGCTAGATCCGTTGGGTATTTATTGCTTTTCTTGATGTTTTCAATGTACTGCTACTCACACAATCAAAGAGCTTTCCACTATGGACTAATACTGACTCAGTATCAAAGAACCTTGTTCTATGGACTAATACTGACTCAGTATCAAAGAACTTTGTTCTATGGACTATACTGCCTGTGGGTGTTCTATCTTATGGATTTTAAGGTTTGATATTCCTGAAGTGTGCTCGAATCTAATATTGGAATCTTTATTACGTCTGGAACTAAGCGGATTTCTGACTTGTTGATACCCGAGAAATCTAGGCTACTTGATAAACTTTGAGAGACACTGCATCTACCGTGCATTGGGCCTGATTCATAAAGCCCAAGCCTGATGTGCCCCCAGCCATGGCCAACAACTTCTGTCTAGTGCAGACTTCATTTGCCCCCTTTGTGCGGGCGGTGGGTATGGGAGAATGTCACAAGAGTGTGTCATGGTCTCTATGGCACCTGGTAATTGGAATCTTTCACTTTCGAAAGCCATATATACCAAGAAGGGAGCTTAGAGCCTTCAAATCAGCTCCTTTGATTCTGTTATGCTGTCACTGTTCCTCATCTCTCTTCTCTCTCACGTTCAACCAAACAATTGAATGGATCCAGGGGCAACGAGCTCTTCATCACCATTGGAACTCTCGGCATCACTTTCTTCCTGCATACTGACCTTTTGCCCCAAGAGAGATGCAAAGAACTCGTCGATCTGGTCATCGTTCCACTTAACCCATGGTTTCGGCGTGTCAAAGTTGGCAAGTTTCTCGTGCACGTGATACCGCAACCGCCGGCCCTTGGACGCCTTGTTGTCCACATTCTTCTTTAACTTGCTGGTGGCTGCCCCCTTCAATGCAAATTGCAACCCCGATGTGGGGTCGCTGGTCTGGATTTTCTTATCCACGAGGTCGTTGAGCAACACTCGATAGAAATCTTCATCGTCGAAAATCGTGTCCATTTCCTGCAAGTTGAGGTCTCGAGACTGTGGCGCTTTTTCGTTTTCGTCTTGTCCATTTCCCCCTTTTTCTGCGTTTTCATTTTCTTTTTGGTCTTTGCTGCCCAATGGAATAATCTTTCGACGGTTGAGCCGCGTGCGCTTCACCAACCGCTCCATATCCAGAAGGTTATTTGTCACCTGTTGCTCTGCAGACTGATTTAACGCCTTGAACTTGTTGGCGTTCATGGCACTGGCACCCAGAGAGTTTTGGATCTTGGCCAGCCACTTGTTCAACACCGTGGCCCGGTACTGCTCAAGGGACGAGTCGTACGTCAAACTGGCACGTGAAAACTCTTCCAAAGACCGCTTTTTGGGCACGCTTGGCTCCGCCACCACACGGTCTCGTTGGAGAAACCGGCCCCTGAGTCCATGAATCGCCTCCAAAAGCCCGATGCACGTCTCCGTTGCCGTCTGCATGAGCTTGTTGGTTTTCTCCAGCGAGAACCGCTCTACTGAGCCCACAGGAAGCATATTGCTCTCGGTCAAGGCTTTCTGGATCTTCAACCGGGCATCGATAAGAGCATCGAACTCTTTGTGCTGCAGGAGAATGGCGTACCCCTTGGAGGCATCGTTTGCTGCAGACTCCGAAAGTCTCAGCACAATATGTTTTCTTTCATTGGCCATGATATCCTTGATTTTCGACCGCACCGACTTTTCCGACTCTTCGGGCTGGTCCGACTCATCCGACTCATCTGACTCATTCGACCCACTCAAATCCAGCCCTTGGCTTCTTTGGTCCAACTCATTTTCCGAATCATTTTCCAGTTGCTCAAGTTCATTTTCCAGGTCTTCTAGTTCACTTGCCAGTTGCTCCAGTTCATTTTCTTCCTCCAGATCCTCCAGTTGATCCTTCAACTCATCACCTTGGCCAAAAATGGAGTCTCTGCTGGTCACTTGGCCCGAGTACTTCTTATCCTTCACAAGAGCCTGTTCCTTTCTGAGCTTGGACTTGGAAACCGGCACATAGTGCTGGGTGGCGGTTTCGGCATCGGAGTTGTCGGAGCCGCTGGAGAAGGGATCTGCGAGCTCGTTATCCTCAATGTCAAAATCCTTGCTCGGCCCGTCGAGCTCGGCTATCTGTTCGGCCAAAGTCTTTCTGCCCATGGTGTAGAGTCTCAAGTCATCGCGATGGTTCTATATCGCATCGCGCACCGGTGCACCGTGACATCAGTACACCGTGACATCAGTACACCTCGCTACTACTACACTTATTCATTTCTAATGATCTGGAGCATGGGTATGTTCAATCAGCAATTCACTTGCATATTATTGAAAGGTGGCTTCTGGTCTTTCCCAAATCCATCTCAAAGTATCTCAGATATCTCAGATATCCAAGAACATCACCCTCATATCAACTTAACTTAGAACATTTCTAATTATCTTTAAATTCTTCTCTTAGAGAATCTCGTATCTCTGGAACACCTCAGTTTCTTCACCGCTCCTTGACTCTTATCCCGTTCGTTCGCAGCAGATCACACCTCCATGGCATCAGCCTCCGGTTCCCCGCCTTCAGCCTTCTCACTAGACTCTGCGCTGGGAACCCCCGTGATAATCGCATCCAAAGTATCCTTCTTCTGCCCCACCAATGCATCGTACTCAGCCTGGTTATCCTTCTTGTTCGCTTCAATCGCCTTGTACTTCTCCACAGACTCGAAGAACCGCGCAACGTTGTACCCGGCGGCCGCCTGGCTCTCCAAGGGCGTGTAAGGTCGCTGCTTCAAGGCCTTCAAGCGCCTTTTGTGCGGTCCTCCCTTGGTATGACGATCCAAAGTGTCCTGGGTTTCAAAGTATTTGGCGCACTCGATGCAGTAGTACTGGCCCAACCCTGGCTTGGTCTCGTCGAGCGGCTGGTTTTTCAACGCCACTATCTTGTCCCTGCTCGAGAGGTCATCGTACACTAAATCAAGGTCCCTTGTCCTTCTTTTGGTCTTGTATGTTCTCACACTGTATCTTCCCATGATGTGCAGATGAGTATCAATGTGCGATGAGTACCGATGTGCGATGAGCTTTTTTCGCACTGGATATCGCAGATAATCTCTTTGGTTTTTGATTAATTTCCCATGTCATTGTGCCATCCACTCAACCTTATCGGAAAGTCGACATTTCCAAGTACTTTCACTCAATCTGGTGAAGCAAGCTCATAGCAGTGCTTATTCAATTGCTCATAAGCTATCGCCCCTCAATTTAGTGATGTTCTGTTGTTGATTACCCCCAGGGGGCATGCTAGTTTTTCTGCTAAGGAGTGACTCCGCTTTCATCGGGTCCCTAACAGGGGCTTTGAGTGATTTGTTTTTCTGTAGATGCCTGATTTACCCCTGTCCTCATTCTAAGTCCCTGTAAACCTCTCATCAGTCTCCAATCTCAGTCTTGTAAGCCTAGGATCTTGACCTCTGTTCTGGACCCATGAGTCTTTCCCACTTAGTCTTGGTCTTGGTCTCAATCTTTTGATCTGGGCTAATAGAAGCGAATTTCTCGGTCTTCAATGTCAGTCACGAATCCCAGCCACACTTTCTCGGTCTCATGTACTCATTCTGTCAACCTCACCTTCCAAGTTCGTAAGCATAGTTCGTTGACTTCGTTATCAAACTGGTCTTTTGATTTCAGTTTCTTCTTTTAATCTCTTCCTCAGATTCTTAGCAGCATTCTCTAAGACCCATTTGGCCTTTGCCTATTGATCTTGCCTCTAGCTCATTCCGCGCTTAGTGACACCTTCCTTATTAGTCTTTATCACAGTTTTCAAGCTTAATTTTAGAGTTTGACCTCAGTTTGAACGCCTTTTTCCAATGGATCTTGATCTTAGCCTCCAGGTGAGCCTCAGTCTTGTGCTTTTAGTTTCTCTGCCGTATTTGGTAAATTTGCAGGTTTCTCCGGAGCTAAGATAAAGGAGCTGGTTTCCCTAATATTACACTCTATTTGTGTACAATAGCACAATGCGAAGATAATTCAGAGTAATCTTTGAGGAAGTGTTCCCTGGTACTGTAATAATTGTCCATCTCTAGTAGTACACATTCTTCCTAGAAACAACCCAGAATCCCCAAAAAACATCATAAAGCCCCTACTAAAGTATCGTGAAGACCTTTTGATTCTCATATGCTGTATAAACCCTTTATTTGAAATTCTGAGATCACTTTTGGGGCAGCGAACCGCTCCTTATATATGCGCGCCCCGCAGTTTTTGCAGCCACCTACCCCTTATTCTCACGCCACAAAAGCAGAACTATATAAGCCAACTATTCCCTCGTTCTCCATCCTCTCAATAATATATCTTTGCCGCACTTGATAAGTTGTCTCCTCGAGTTACAAATCATGACCTCTACTAAGGCGGCTCCTCTCGTCTGGAACAAACACACAATGACGATAAAAGAATCATACACTTGGATCTGGAATATTTTGTAACAACTAAAACTATATTCATTTCAATCGATGTGGTTTTATTCACATAGCACTACAAAGGATGGTAGTTTAGGCTAGGAGAAAAGCCCCTGGATCAACTTTAAAAGAGTTGCTGCCAAATGATCGAGAAGCCAAGGATTCTTTGGACGTTATGGTGGCGAACAATGTATCAGATAGCTTCTGGATTACGTGAACACCTGCGGACCAAAAGGCTAAAACAATGTGAAAAAAGAAAACTTCCAATGAAACAGGTTCTGAGATATCCACACTCCCAAATCACACAATTCAATTGGACTGTTTAATAACCGACATCTAAGGGAAGTGCTTCCACCGCTAAATCCTTTGTTAGCTTACACTGGGCTTCCAAGCTCCTTAAAATTGATTTTCTTGGATGTGGTGGAAAATCTAAAGTTCTGTGATGCAAAGATTTCATACAAGACAATTTTTGCAGGACACGATATTTTCATTGACCAATATCATGAATTGTGGAGAATAAAAGTATGAGTTTTCCCCTGAAATTCCATACAAAATCGCTGGAAAATGGCAAATTGGCTCCTGTCACTTCTTGCATCAAGCTGGAACCGGCAGAAAAGTCACTCTAACATGACCAGCAACAAAAACATTGGGAAAGTTACACACACAAGGATGACCAATGCATGGCTTTGAAATAGAAAAAGTCTCCCTTGCAATGGGTGGCAGGATCTCTCACCGGACATTTCAGGCTGAGCGGACACTCAAATCGATGGCGCACACTAGAAAGGTTGTGAGGACCAAATTCAAGTTCACCAACGATACTAAAAGAGGTTTGGAAAACTTCGACCAGGTCAATAGGTCGGAGGTTCATGGGAAGATTTTCCAACACAAATGTGCAACAGCTAAGGGGTCATAATGCGTGTCCAGAAATTAAAGTTCTTGAATAGTTTATATGGGAACGAGTCATAAGGACAGAAACTAAGAATCAGATTTACAGTATCCCTCAAGATCCTCATGAAAAGATACTTATTCGGAAATTACCGCGGCATTGCGAGAGCTAATTGTACTTATCTAAGAACTTCTTGCTCAATTCGCTGACAGGGAAAGAACTAGGAACCGTGTCCAAAGCTAGTAGGGAAAGATGACTTTCATAAGGAAACTTTCTTAAGGGGAATGTCTCGCTTAAAACTAACTTCTTGAAATTTACTTTTTAAGCTCACTCGGAAAGTGCTGGAAATCTATCCCGCCTATTCAAGCCAATGCTTGCTATTCACATGTGCTGATATCAAGTCAAATGCTACGCTCACACTTGCAGCCGTTCTCGCGATCACCGAATGAATGAGCAGTCAACATCATTGGCAGAAATCAACAGACTCAAAAGCAGTCATCATCAGAAGCACTTTTTCAAAGAACACTGGCTAACATATTAGTACGGGTATAACTCAAGGTAATATTTGTTGCCATGAACCCCAGTTTGCATGAAGGTGGCTTTCTAAACAGCAGTCACTGTCATCACGTGCCGATGAGTGCGCACGGGTGTGGTGCTATATGCACACTGACAGTGCGCGCAGTGGCCGGGCTCCGAAAATTTTTGTGCCAAATTCCCACCGTTCTTTCTACCTATTCAAGCAATCAACAGGTATGTTTCCCAAGACTCTTGTATCTGCTGTGAGATACAAAACCATTATATTCGCTCTCTACCCAAGTGCTGCTATGTGAAAGACAGAGAACCATTTGCGTACGCTTTCCATCCATTCCTCGTTGCTCGACCCAGATATACAGAAGGAATAGAGGGTTTTTCCGAATGATTTGATTTATCCATATCCAGAATAATTCCCCCCATGAAGCAGTCAAAGTTCAGCCCAAATAAGAGTGTCAAAGCCAGTGTAGCTGTTCAGCCACAATGATTCAGTTCAATTTTCGGCTTTATTGACCTCTGATAGCGGTTCAGTTCCATCTGTTCTGACCCGACTGTGACTCAGATATGACTGTATAAGAATTTGTGGCGTTTGCAAATTAGCAGATGTCGCATTTGAATGTCGCATCTGCATGTCGCATTCGCATTTCGCACTCACTTTTTCATTAATAAGCAAGCTTCAGCCTATATAACAGTCACTTTCGCAGTCTTGCACCGAAACTTTTTACTAACATCCCCAGACAAAATGGCTAGAAGACCCGCTAGATGTTACAGATACTGTAAGAACAAGCCTTACCCAAAGTCCAGATACAACAGAGCTGTCCCAGACGCTAAGATCAGAATCTACGACTTGGGTAGAAAGAAGGCCACTGTTGACGAGTTCCCATTGTGTGTGCACTTGGTGTCCAACGAGCTCGAGCAGTTGTCCTCCGAGGCTTTGGAAGCCGCTCGTATTTGTGCTAACAAGTACATCACCAAGATTTCCGGAAGAGACTCTTTCCACTTGAGAGTCAGAGTTCACCCTTTCCACGTCTTGAGAATCAACAAGATGTTGTCGTGTGCCGGTGCTGATAGATTGCAACAAGGTATGAGAGGTGCTTGGGGTAAGCCTCACGGTTTGGCTGCCAGAGTCAACATTGGTCAAATTCTTATGTCTGCCAGAACCAAGGACTCCAACAAGGACGTTGTCATTGAGGGTTTGAGAAGAGCCAGATACAAGTTCCCAGGTCAACAAAAGATCATTATCTCCAAGAAGTGGGGTTTCACTCCTCTTGACAGAGACCAATACCTTAAGAAGAAGAACAACGGTGAGGTCAAGGATGATGGTGCTTACGTTAAGTTCTTGTCCAGAAAGGGTAACTTGACTGAGAACTTGTCTCAATTCCCAGACTACCAATACCAGGTCTAAACTTTATAGTTTGATATTGTAATACAGTCCACTTAAGGTCCAAGAAAGGTGTAGCCAAATATAAACTCTGTAGTGCAGGTGTAAATGCGAGAGTAAATGCGGTGTGCAGGTGCGTAAATGGGTATGTGTGTGGTGCACGGGTGTGTGTACAGTGTATGAAGCGCGCGTCGCACGACCAACACGTTGCAAGTCGCGACGCGAAAAAAATACTTAAACAGTGGTTTCCCTGCACCGAATTTTTCTCCCTAACCCTATCATGTCCTTTGCCCATAAAGAAAGACCCGACGTTCTTGTTCTCTTCGATGTCGATGGAACTTTGACCCCCGCTAGATTGACCATCAGCGATGAAATGAGAGAGACCTTGAAGGCCTTGAGAAAGAAGGTGGTGATTGGTTTCGTCGGCGGCTCCGATCTCGCCAAGCAGGTCGAGCAGCTCGGCGACTCCGTCTTGCAAGACTTCGACTACTGCTTTTCCGAGAACGGATTGACAGCATACAAGTTGGGCAAGGAGTTGGCCTCGCAATCTTTCATTTCGTGGATCGGCGAGGAGAAGTACAACAAGTTGGTCAAGTTTATCTTGAGATACTTGTCTGACATTGACATTCCCGTCAGAAGAGGTACCTTTATTGAGTTCAGAAACGGTATGATCAATGTTTCTCCTGTGGGCAGAAATGCCTCCACGCAAGAGCGGAACGACTTTGAGAAGTTCGACCTTGAGCACAAGATCAGAGAGAAGATGGTGGCTGCTTTGAAGGAGAACTTCCCTGACTATGGCTTGACCTATTCTATTGGAGGCCAGATCTCGTTCGACGTTTTCCCAACCGGATGGGACAAGACTTATGCTTTGCAGCATGTTGAGGGTGAGCACTTCAAGGAGATCCACTTCTTTGGCGACAAGTCGTACAAGGGTGGAAACGACTATGAAATCTACAACGACCCAAGAACCATTGGCCACGCTGTCAACGAGCCTGCTGACACCATCAGAATCTTGAAGGAGTTGTTTGACTTGTAAGTAATGATAGAATAAACTAGACGAAGGTATTTTGAAGGAGTATCTCTGCGTATAATTTTCTAAGCGCAAGTTTAGGGAAGCTGACACTACCGGGTTTTTATAGGTCTTGTCTTCAGGGGTGCATTATGTGCAGTAATGCAAGATCTCCTGAAACACAATGTGCGCGTTTTGCAGCCAAGTCCGGTTTAGGGTTATTGTGCATTTGTGTGCATACATCTGCAACTGCGGGAGGTCTGAGTATATAAGGAGCCGTTTGCCGTGTTTTTTGGTGAGTAAGCCTTTTTTTGTTTGGGCTACCTCATCAATTCAAGCCAAGAATGCTACGGATTCGGAAAAGCCCCAGTATTTTCGGTTGTCGATGACATGAGTGTTGCCTGACATGAATTTTGTCTCCGGTTTTGGTTGTCCACTATTCGGGCTGTTCATAAATGTTTCGTGAAATTCTCAGTCCTTTGTTCATTATCTTTTTGAATACTGAGGACTATTAGTTTTATCTGGGTCTCCCAGTAGTCCATAGCATAACCACTTGTGGGATCTGCATTAATTCGATAGACTCATTTTTCCTGAATGTGATTACTGTTTTGATATGTACTTGGTGATCAATATGATTTATGAAATTGGAAAATAATCCAACAGTGCCATAAAGAAGGATGCACACTATTTATCTATTGATCTGTCGATGAAGTGTTTCAGCTCATGAACAAACTTTGTGTGAAGTTTATCTTTCTCATTCTTTGATTCTTCTGCCCCTTTATCCTTCTTTCAGTCTTTTCACCTTTGATCCTACTTGAATTTTCTTGATCAAGCCCTTCCTTTATGTCTAGCCTCATTTCTTTCTATAAAAGATTGCAGAGCTATTTTCGCCGGCAGAGAGAACTTGCTCGAAAACTTCATTGTCCAACAACTCCAAACGGTACTTGGTCCTATCATGAAACTTTTGGAGCAAGTGCTTAGAGGAGCTCTCAAGGTCCTGAGGTTCAATCAATTTCGGGATTTGAAGAGGCTTGGCACTCTTGACCGACTTTCCATTGCCAAACTGCCCAAACTCGTTACTACCGAAAACCAACACATCCTTGTGGGTCCCCCTGTTATCCAACGTCACAAAGGTGTGGTTGGCCCCATTAACAATGTACTTGAAGCCAATGTTTCTGAGCAAATTGACCGACTCGTCGTACTCCTGCATACCAACAAGGCTTTTCATCACCTGAGGAGTCGCCACCATTTGCAAGTACCTCGATAAGCCCAATTGACCCAGAAGTCCATTTCCAAAACTGAGAAGAAGCTCCTGCTTCAAGATCTTTTTCTGCAGTTCGCTGTCATTCAAATCATTGTCAGTGGCAGAAAGTTGCAAGTAATTGGACTCGCTCACCGAGTATACATTGTCCACCACCAACCTGCCTCTTTTGAGCGCTTGTGGAAGGTACGTTTTTGCAACGTTTTCCAAGTCGTTGATGTTAAAGGCCACACGGGGAACCGGCTGGAAATCCTCGTTGGCGGCCTTTTCTTTTCCACATTGGCACGACGAATTGTCTCCCCACGTCCATATGTTCCCATTTTCTTCCACAGCAACATTGGAATAGTCTGTGGAGGAGATACTCTTGAAATTTCTGCGGTTGATTGTTTTGGTGCCTTTGGAAACCACCATCTCATAGTTCATGTTGGTAAGTTCAAAGGGGACGTTGACCTTAGGTTGCTGGACATTTTGCAAAAAGTTGGAGAACATGGGCGTTCCAAACTGGCCCTTGTTCACGGGGTGTGGGCTGCAGTTCATCTCGAACAATCTACCGTGTGAGGTCAAAATGAGAAGATGGCACTTTCCTGAGGATATCTTGGTGACTTTTTCTCCACGGGCCAAATCTAGAGCAATCTTGGCAACGCCATGACCTTTGAAAAGGCCAAAAAGACTGAATCGGGAGGGCTGAGGATCGATGGTTTTGGAGTAGAACGTGCGTGCGTCGTTTGCCAAGAGGTATAGATTGTCATTGCAAGCCACGGCCTTGGAGATTTTTTTTGGAACAGAGATCTGGCGGAGCTCATGCCCCTTGTTGGTCTTTTCATACTCAAACACCTTTCCTTTTTCGTCCACTCCCACCGCATATTTGTCGGTCACCACTAAGTCCTGAAGGTACTTACCATCAAACACCTGGACTCTGACCGGCACACGCCTACCGTTGATAGCTCCAAAGAGGTAAACACCCGGGTTCGAGCTCAGGTCCTTCAAGGAGCTAAGGAACGCATCGTCGATCTCGGCATTCATCAGCTCCATCATATTGGTAATACTCTTGGTGTTCCCCTTGGGATCCTTCATATCCTTGACTTTGCTGATGTCCAAGTTGAAGTCTATCAAGCTACGGAAGTAAGTCTTGATGTACTTGTAGTTCATGAGGATCAGGTACCCCGAGAGAACGCCCACCAATGCCAAAATGCCTATGGCGAGGCCCTTGATGCGCTGGAAAAACTCCCACTTTTCCTTAGCTTGTTCCTGGGTTGCAGCAAGCTTTTGCTCCTCGAGGTGTTTCTTGTACTTTGCTTCGCTGGACGTGGGTTGTGTTTGCAGACGGCCCAAATCGAACTGAAAGTCTTTTTTGTGCTTGTTGAATTCGTCAATGGAGTTTTTGTCGGCAAGACTTCTCAATTGGGGAAGACAAAGTCCCGGCCTAACTTTAAGGAGTAAGCCATGGGCCCTGAAAAGATGTACACCACGGGCAGAAAAGGGAATCATGGTGACTGATGAAGAGATGCTCCGGCGAAGATGTGCGGGGGTGTATGCAGGATACTGTCACCACACCACCAAACACCCAATCAGCAAAGGTGCTTATTAAAAGTACCCAGGCCTGAATCAGAATCCCGAATCAATCTAAAGCCACACCAGTGTGTTTCCAGCTTCAGTGTGATTGTCAATTTCTGTTTGAATCTCAACTGCAGTCAGCTCTTGCTGTATCTCAACTCTATCCCAAGGGTGAGTCGAGGAAAATGATCAATTATAAAACAGACTATTATTCTATGAAAAAGCCAAGTTTTGGCCAGAAATGATATCTTTTCCGCAAGTCGATTTAATTGCTTTTGTTTTTTTGGCGTAAATCGATGGTTTTTAAACCGTTGCAAATCTCGGGTGTTTTATCTGGAACTGGTGGGTGTGGGAAAAGTTGAAAAGGATAAAAAATTGGTACGAGACTAAGAAACAGAAACGCAATGGAAATCAAAGAAGACCCCTTGCTTAAACACAGGATCCTAAAAGAGGATGGGTCGTGGGCAAAAAGCAAAGAAAAAACGGTGCCTAGGACTCGGGCGATGGAGCTTTGGCTGCGCTAGGTTGCGGGGGCACGCCAGGATGTTTTCTGCAGTACTCGGTAAAGGGGACCCTCGGAACTGCCGTGCGGCTGAGAACCCGTACATCCCGCCAACCCTAAGCTCGTACACCGCGGCACTGTAACTCCGGCACGCCCTGAGAACAAACTAGCTATGTACGGGGGTGTTTGGAGTACGGTTCCGGTGAGTTAGGCTCTGGGCTTGTGCAAAGAAAAGAAGTGACAATCCGGGGGTAGAATTGAGGAGATCCGAGGTCCCATTCCAGCTCAGTGGTGCATACAGGAGTCGCACCAAGCCCATATCAAAGCTACACATTTACTACCCTCTTTACAACAACTCATACTCCAAGTCTTCAGGCCCACAATCTGTACCACAACCCATACCAGATCTATACTGCAAAATCACTGCAATCCCAAGGGTTTACATAATATACGCCCTCAAGCATCGGCTTATTCCCTGCCCTCAACTGCATTACCAACTTATCAAAATGTTCAAGGCGGGTATTTCTGGCACGCACAGCTTCCCCAGTGGCGTGCGAGCACTCAGTGGAATCACCAAGTTCGACACCAAGAAGTTCGTGCAGTCGCTAGAAAAAGGCGGCTTTTCTCTCCAGCAAGCAGAGACCGCGGTGGTGATCGTCAACAAGGCGGTTAACGACGGTATCAGCTTGATTGCCAAGAACCTCGTTTCCAAGGAGAAGTTGAACTCGGTGGCGTATCAGCAAAAAGTGGATTTCGCCAAGTTGAAAGGCGAGTTGCAGACCATGGATAAGTCCGAGTTCTCCAGCTTGAAAAAGGAGCAGGAGCAGCTCCGCACCAACTTGACCAACCTTCAGAACAGGCTCAAGGAGGAGATCACCAAGACTCTGGCCAGCGTGCGTCTAGACTTGAACTTGGAAAAGGGCCGCATTCGAGAGGAGTCGTCCAGCCACGAGTCCAGGATCGAGGATACCTTCACGAGGATCGATGAGGAGATCGCCAATGTCCAGATGCAGATCAAGAGTGTCAAGACCCAGGTCATGCAGTGGTTGATTGGTGTGAGTTCCGGTACTGCGGCGCTCATGTTGGCATTTGTGCGGTTCTTCGGGTGAACACTGCTGAACTGAACTGCTGAGCTGAACTGAACTGCTGAGCTAAACTGAACTGCTGAGCTGAACTGACTGCTTGGCCTCCTCTGGTGTGTGCTCAATTCCGTGCTTGGCTCACATGTGGGTCAGGACCTGAATATGACGTACGGGTGCGCAGATCCGTTCTGTATGGCCCGGAATCAGGATTTCGTCGAACAAAATACCGGCATCTTGGCCGGGATGGCTTGGCGCGTGTACACCATAAGCGGTCTATGAAGTAAATCGCGGGCAATTTGGACGGTGTCTGTCTCTGGCTCCGGGGCACTTCTTGAACGCAGTTGCCTTTGGTCACAATACTCGAGTACAGTGCCTATCCATGCCGAAAGCTTAATTCGGCTGCATTCTATCCATACATGCACAGCCCGGGGTGAAATAAATCGGGGTTTGAATGGGGAGGTACGGGTGTGTTGTATGTAGTACATGCGCTTGATCTTAAACGCCAAACAACACGCAAGCACTCACGCTCGCCATGAACTCCGTCTACAACCATGGCATCAAGCAGACGCAGAGTCTAACACGTGATCTCGCGGCATTCGAGAAAAACGTTAGCACCTCGCCCATGTCCCTCCAGGGCCTGATCATAACGTCGCTCACAGGCTTCAAAAAAACCATCAAGGAGTATACCGACTTGGTGCGCCAATGCGACAGCGTGGAGGAGAAACACGACAGCCGGTTGAAGAAGTTCCAGGCGGATTTGGCGCAGTTCCAAGCCAAGTTCGACTCGTTGCGGCAGCAGCGGGAAGCGCTGGTGCAGGCGGAGTCTCACCAGCAACTCATAGGCCGGCGAAACGCGCCCTCGGATAATCCCTATGATCCGGCCGCCCCCGTGGCCCAGCCGTCGTCCTTGTCGTACCTGGAGGGGCTATATACAGAAAAGCAATCACTTGGCCGGGGAAACCAGCAGCTTGACATGATCCTCGAGATGGGCCAGAGTGCGTTGGGCGACTTGGTGGAGCAGAACGAGACGTTGAAGAAGCTCGGCTCCAAGTTTGAAGAGAGCATGATGACTTTAGGGGTGAGTCAGGGCACAATACGCCGGGTGGAGCGCCGCGCTCGCCAGGATAGGTGGCTTTTCTGGGGCATGGTGGTGGTATTCTTTGTGTTGTGCTATTTTATCATCCGGTACTTCCATTGAGCAGGGAAAATGCACGAGGGATGAGAATGAGAACGGATTGAATTACTGATAACAGAACGGAGACGATGTTCGCTGAGTTATGGAAAGTTTAGACTAACATTGGGCGGACCACATGACTAAAGTCCGAGAGTGAACCCAAGAGGCTGAAACTGAACAGGCTGATTCTAAACAGACGTCTACAACAGACTGAGTCTACAAGTGTTTAAAGTCTACAATTTGACTGAATAGACATTAATACGGAAATGAAGAAGCCATTGGGAATGCCTTGACAATAAAGAGGATTGCTGAAAATCAACGATTGGATGTGTTGTTGAACCGATGCAATATGAACCGATCCATGATTGTTGCATGGGGTGGGGACTGCTACGCGACCTTCGTGCGCGGCCTCCCCTGGTTGACGAAAGCATGTTCATGCCATCAACTCCTTGGAGGATACAATGAAGCGACTCATCCTGACCTTCCATATCAATACCATTTCATAACCGCCATCAACTCTACCATCAACCCTCGCACAAAACTCTCCCATTCTACGTTATTTTGCGATATCATTCTAACTCACCCTTCCTTCCTCACCTAGCTGCTATTGGTAACGTCACTTCTCAGTACACGTTCCCCACCTCAACACCCGGGTTCCTGCATATAGGCGACATCGAGCACGATGCCTTCAGTCACCCATACGACGGACCCAAGCCTACAGAGCTATTTCCCTGTTGAGCATACCTTGAGACGTACAGCAGGAGCCGGTGTCCGGGTGTTTTCCGGGGACCCGGCAGGTGACCAGCACTCCTTGTCTTGGGTCCACCCAACACTTTTGGGTCTGGTCTTTTCGGTCTTTTCCAGTCTTCTCCGTGTCCGTTTCTTCGACTTCTCCGTGTCGTGTTCCGGTCTATGCCAGTTACACTTCCTAAACGGGAAATAACGGACCACACGATGCCCGAAACGGATAAATGTGCGGCGGGCATAGGCTGCGTGCGGGCCGCAACTTTTCCTAAACAGGCAATAGCGCACTGGCTGCGAAAAACCTTTGCCTAATGCGGTCATGCTACAGACCTCGCCTCCTTCACCACCTCTCCACCGCCATTTATATAGCCCGCCCTCCCTCCACCCAGACTTGACCATCAACAGACCTCCACGTGACTCCCTCCTTCGTGACCCCTTCTCCCAACCCACCTTGTCATTATCCGCAGTGAACCCACCTTGTCATTGTCCGCAGTGAACCCACCTTGTCATTGTCCGGTCATTCCTTATACCTTCCAGTCTAGTTGTCAGCAGTTGCCAGTCAGCTAGTCGACAACCCGATCCTACACAATCCCCAGACAATGCTTTTACTTCGGCTTCTTTTCCTACTTGCCTTGGCGTGGGCGTTGCCGGTCCAGCTCAAGGCACGGGACGATGATGTGGTTGTGACCACCACCCAGAACATCGGCTGGGCCGCTCTATTCGGTGCTGCGCCCACCACTACGGCCGCTGTGGCCACTACGCCTGCTGCTGCTGCTGCTGCCAATACGCCGGCGGCCGTTGCTAATACTGCTTCCGGCAACTCTTCGGGCGGCTTCCTCTCGCTGATTCTCTCCCTCTTTGGAGGGTCCAGCTCTGGTTCCAGTGCCTCCACCGCGGGCTCTAATACTGGTACTAGTGGGACCAGTGGTTCTGGTGCTGGTTCTAGTTCTGGTTCTAGTTCTGGTTCTAGTTCTGGTTCTGGTTCTGGTTCTAGTTCGACTTCTACTTCTACTTCTACTTCTACTTCTACTTCTACTTCTACTTCTACTTCTACTTCTGGCTCTGGCGGATGGCTCTCCTCAATACTCAGCCTTTTTGGAGGCTCCAGCGACTCAAACACATCTGCCAACACCGGCTCTAACACCGGCTCGGGCGCTGGTACCACCGGCACCGGAGCTACCAAGGGTGCTGGCTCGGGAACTGCTACAGACGAAGCTTCCAGCACACAGTCACAGACGCCAGGCTTCACCGGCTTGGTGTCCGTGCAAGGCGCCGGCAACGGGCAGTCGCTGGGCTCGTCGTCGTCGTCCTCCAGCAGTGGAGTCGCCCTGGACCTGGACATCTCCGACGTGGCCGCCTACGCCGAGCAGGGCGCCGGCATCTCCTACTCCCCCTACACCAAAGACGGCCAATGCAAGTCGGCCAGCCAGGTGGCCCTGGACATGGCGCTCCTCAAGTCATACCCGTTGAACCGGCTCTACTCCGTGGACTGCTCCGGCGTGAAGAACGTGCTTGCAGCCATCTCATCCTCACAGAAGGTGTTCCTCGGCGTGTGGGACATCAATGCGCTCAGCACCGACTTGCCCAGCATGGCCGAGCAGGTGGAGTCAAGCAGCCGAGGCTGGAGTGCCGTGCACACCGTGTCCATTGGAAACGAGGTGGTTAATGCAGGCACCGCCTCGGCGTCCCAGGTGGCCTCGGCCGTTCTGTCGGCGCGGGCGTGGTTCAAGCAAAACGCTTCCTCGTACGGCGGCTACATTGTGGCGGTGGACACCTTGGCAGCCATGATGGCCGACTCGTCCATGTGTGACACCGGAGACTACATTGCGGTGAACTGCCATCCTTACTTCAGCGGCATAGAGGCCTCGACGTCGGGCTCGTGGTTGAAGAGCCAGGTGCAGAGCTTGCAGAGCCACTGTGGCAACGGCAAGAAGATCCTCATCACGGAAAGTGGCTGGCCCACTCAAGGCAATACCGAGGGGAGCGCCGTGCCCTCGGTGGAAAACCAGTTGTTGGCAATCAAGGGCATTGCGCAGACCATGGGCAACCAGGTGTTGATGTTCACCACCTACAACGACTACTGGAAGGCGCCGGGCTTGTGGAAGGTAGAGCAGCGCTGGGGAATCTACGGCGACCCAAGCGCATGATCAGCTGAGCAAGTCAGCTGTGATCCACTCATTGATATCACTGAACATATAGCAAAAGAATCATCTCATGAATTTAAAACCGGTTCCTGTGTACTGTATGAATTATTGAGCTCTTTACTCTATGAACTATGCATACCATGAACTATGCATACCA
>NKZV01001050.1:0-193134 GCA_002370175.1 Metschnikowia colocasiae
TGCGATACACCGCCACCTGCGGGCCCGTGACGTTAAGAAAAGGACGCAGCACCAGTTCCACACGGCATGGCAAGCGGACGGCCGCTCGCCGCTATCAAAGGACACGATGGACGAGGTGATTGGCTGTGCCAGTATGGACCACCAAAACCGCTTTGTTGAGGAATGTGTCTTCTACAAGGCTTGTGAGGTATTGCTGCTGAAGGCGGCCCGCACCCAGGCGCTCTACCAACGAGTGAGCCAGGCGCGCGCGCATTTGCAGCTTACTTACAATGCAGTGGCGCTGCGCTTATAGGCCCTTCAAACGCCTCAGACGTGAATAAGACTATGAGCGCTGACCATCAGCGAATAGACTGACCGGGAAGAAAACCGGTGACAATCAGACAGAGTCTGGACTTGAACTTGCTAACTTCATGGCTAGCGACAGTTGACGTTGGCTTCCAGTACCTGGAAGGAGAGCTGATGCTTGGGTCAGTGGCCTGAGGCGTGCGGTAATGAACCCCATGCGAGCCTATGGATTGTGAGGATGCAATGAACCCTTCGAGGTGGGATTGTGCATCGTGTAATGAACCTTGGCAGCGGACGGGATTGTGAAACACTCCGGCAGGCCCAGTTGCCAAGCAACCGCCTCCACTTCAATGGGGACGGGGCCATGGTATATATCTAATAGTCGCAAAAGACTTCTGTAGTGTAGCACCTTACCAATGCCATGTACAGCAAGATGCTTTTCGGACTGGAAAGAGCAAAAGGGTAGATGTTATTTGAACCAAATCCATTCTTGCGGGCCTGGCAAGCACTATATTGGAGCACCTAGAGTCCCGTGTATGCGAATAGCTGGCCTGGATTTTATGGATGTCAGTAGTGGATGTCAAATTCTTATCCATCCCTGACACTGTGTAACCCATAGACGACTGACCGCTAACTTCCAATACTTCAAAGGAGTAGTGTGCGAAAACAGGGTCAACAGACTCACCTTGTAAAACTTGGAAGCAAACTTTAAACAAGCTTTGCACATTGGGGTCGTCGATTGAGGTTTCATTTGTGGAAGCAATTCTGACAACCCCCTCAAAGAATGGATGAAGGTGTCGAGAAGTCATAGGCATACATGTCAAATGTACCAATGCATACCCTATATATTGCGGCATTCCTGAGGGGATGCTTCTGAAGGTCTGGATCACGTCATACTTTTGTACTTCCTGGGATCTGATGCGTTCTGATTACTACTCTAGTCTACTAGTCACCTCTAGTCATACCTACTACTGTACCAAGATGAGTTTTGGACTTGTCTTTGCTTTGAAAATAGACAGGTAATCCACCAGTAGGAGCCACTGTCCCGATTTCACTAGACTTTCCAAAAATTCCCTAACCAAATATTCCATATGGCCATATTCCGATCTCTTGTCTGTGACGATATACACGCCCAAGTCTGAGGGATACAGAAGTGAACAAATCCTCTTCTCACTGCTCTTAGGAGGTACAAGAGCTCTCAAGAGCTTGATAAAATTCGTCACTTCAGGAATATTCGTTAGGCTATTTGAACCCTTGTTTCATTTTAATACCCTTGATATGCTCTTCAATTTTGCAACTCGCTTTTGTCGACACGGAATTCGTTAATGAAATCCGGCATACTTTGCCTCGGTATACTGAGTATTGCTTGAATCGCTCTGAAAGGGAATGCGATATCCACTTGTCAAAGGTCACCCAACTTTTATTTTTGGTGGGAGTTTCACCTTCAGCGAACAAATCAAGAACCAAATACGATGGCTCCTGTTCTCATCACCAAATGGACCACCGTTAACCTGTTGTCCGCTTGGGAGAGCTTTTAGATGTGAGGTTATCGATTGAGGAACGAGACCATGATTGGGTTAAAACGTGCAAATAATGATTTGTTGGCGTTGTTTGCCGGGAAATCGTTCTTGAGTTAGTAGAGGGCCGTCCAGGCCGTTGTCGGAAAGGCTACTGCCTTTGCTCATGGATGTGGATAGTAGAGTATAGTTAAGGAGTGGTAGTATCATAGTGGTAGTGTCATAGAGTGGTAGTATCATAGAGTGATAGTTTAGAATATATAGTAGGTAGAATACTACTACAGTATATTGGAGTAGAGTAGAGTAGTATAGTACACTATAGTATATAGTAGGAGAATACTACAGTATATAGTAGGAGAATACTACAGTATATAGTAGGAGAATACTACAGTATATAGTAGGAGAATACTACAGTATTGGAGTAGGTACAGTAGTATAGTATACTAGAGTATATAGTAGACTCAGTATTCGACTGAGCAGTTGGGTGGTGTAAGGAAGTGAGTGACAGATTAGTCAACAGTGAATTCCCGGATGCAGTTATTGCTGGTAATTTGCGAAGATCAGTTGCAGCCAGGTTTGGTGCAACCAATCGCAGTGTCCAGTTTCATGGTCACGGTAGTCACCACACCATCCTGAGCACCACTTCTCTACTACCTACCATAATAGCCACCTCTATACTCACTGCCTATTCTATTACGAGTGGTACTAATACCTACTACCTACTACTCTATTACTCTCTACTATTACTCTCTACTATTACTCTCTACTATTACTCTCTACTATTACTCTCTACGTAATACTACACTCTATACACCTACCAGTATGGAACTTCCTAATTGAATCACTTTCGTGAATCCCGAAGTAAAACCAGTAATTGTGAGTGTAGATATGGATGTATTTATCCAAACGATACCAAGAACTAAATTCATATTTGTTTCTCAATATAAGTCAAAAATCACATTCAATATTCGTTTCTTCGCCTCTCAACCTGATGAAACCAACGAACGTACTATAGCCGATTTGGCTCCTGCTATCATTATAAGAAAGCAAATTGCTCGTATATATTTCCATATTATTGGGTTTCTGGAATCTAAGGATGAGCTAAGATAGTAAAGAATTTAAGAAAGAAAAGGTCAAGTAAATCATACGGTGATCAGACCCCCGATGGAGCGCACTACCCATGTGAAGTATGGCCGACACCGTACGCCAGCATCCAGCCACCGACGGCCATTGTTCGAAGCTGGCTACTACCCAGTCTGCTCGTAATGTATCCACTTTGGGGAGCCGCAACCAGTCAGACTATAAAAATTACCATACCTCTCCTTGAGGTTCATCAATATACACTGAATTACAAGTACTAAACGTTACAAAAATCTAACCTATTGATTTAACGTTTACGTATCAAAATTTAAAAATGATAAAGATGTACCTTTGGAACTGTAATAGTACTATCTTCTACTCCAGTTGAACTACCTACTCTACTCTACTCTACACTCTATTCATACACCACCTACATACTCATTCCAATTCCACACTGGGGAGTGATCAACACTGATAACCAGTATAGTATAGTGTAGTAGTATAGTGTAGTAGTAGAGTAGTAGAGTGTAGTAGTAGAATGTAGTAGTAGAGTAGTAGAGTGTAGTAGACTATAGTAGTAGACTATAGTAGTATAGTAGTATACTATAGTAGTATAGTAGTATACTATAGTAGTATAGTAGTATACTATAGTAGTATAGTAGTATACTATAGTATTATACTACAGTAATAGAGTATAGTAGAGTATAGTAGTATTCTCGGTACACATGCAGTGGCTGGGCCCACACCCGTGCACCAGCATCGCGGATTTAAAAATCCCTGCTCAACTCGCCTGGCCCCACACTCCGCCAAGTGGCTACACCTTCCACCCGCCCCTCCTCCCCTGGCTGCTACAGCACCCGAAGCTCCGTGCCTGTACACACCCATTTCCACGTTGACTCCCCCACTCCCCGGCGACATGCGCAAGTGCAAAGTGTTCGTGGGGCTGTCCCACCCGCAATTGGGCCACCTTGTCTGTGAGCGTCTAGGCGTGGACCCTGCTCCTTGCACGCTCAAAAAGTTCTCCAACGGCGAGACCTCCGTGCAGATCGGCGTGTCTGTGCGGGACGAGGACGTCTACATCATCCAGTCGGGGTCGCCCGAGATCAACGACCACATCATGGAGTTGTTGATCTTGATCTCCGCGTGCCGGGGCGGCTCGGCGTCCAAGATCACTGCAGTGATCCCGCAGTTTCCCTACTCCAAGCAGAGCAAGATGAAGAAGCACCGCGGCGCCATCACCGCGCGCATGTTGGCCAACTTGTTGATCATGGCCGGCGCGGACCACGTGGTGTCCATGGACTTGCACGCCTCGCAGATGCAAGGGTTTTTCACCAAGCCCGTGGACAACTTGTACGGGGCGCCCACGCTAGCCCGCTGGATCAGACACAACATCGCGGACTGGGCCAATGCTGTGGTGGTGTCCAAGAACCCGGGCGGAACCAAGCGCGTCACGGCCTTGGCCGACTCCTTGAAGATCAACTTCGCCATGATCCACACCGACCGCCGCAGAACCCAGGACAACTTCATCAAAACCAAGCACTTGAAGGGCACCACGCGCGTGGACGCGGAAAACGCAAACAACATTGCCAACGAGATGCAGACCGCCCGCGTGGTCAAGGGTCACGTGGTGGACGACGACTACCCCGACACCACCGCCGTGGCCCCCAAGGCTGCGGAGAAGCCCGTGGCCGATGGCGATCTTTTGGGAGGGTCTTTTGAAACCGCCAACTCCGACGACGAGGACGAGCCCACGTCCATTGAGCAGGAGAAGTTGATCACCTTGGTGGGCGATGTGCATGACAAGGTGGCCATTATCTTGGACGACATGATCGATAAGCCCAACTCCTTCATTGCCGCTGCAGAGCACTTGAGACTCAACTGTGGCGCCAAGGCCGTGCACGTGGTGGGCACCCATGGAGTGTTCAGCGATGGGTGCTTGGAGACGTTGAACGGCTCGAGGTTCATCGACAAGATCGTGGTCACCAACACCTATCCGATTGGAGAGGAGCGCATCTTGCAGAACCAGAAGTTGGAGGTGATCGACGTGTCGCCGATCTTTGCCGAGTGCATCAGAAGAGATCACTTTGGAGAGTCCATCTCGGTGTTGTTCGACTCGTTGGCGGCCATTGAGTAGACCCCTATGAGTATGAACTTTATCTAACTGGGTTCATCTAATATTGGACTTCTATCAGATATTGAATCATTATTTATATCTCGAGATTTCCTGACCCGATAATTGCAGCTCGGAATCCCTGGTCCTCTCTATCTGGAATCCCTAGCTGTCCACTGCCTACCTTGATCGTAAACGGCTGATCGTAGACGTCCTGCATGCAGCGGCTTGTGTGCACGCCCAATACCACATGCTCGTGATAAACGTGCTCGCACACTCCCCACTAGACTCTTTGCCAGGTCAATCTGAACCAGGTACTACAGACCCGATCCACATACCTGAAACACTGACTAGAGCAAACCGTGATATATTACCGGTGATATAGAGATTGATAGAGTTGGTACAAATTGAGAGTGTAGAGATTGATAGAGATTGATAGAGATACTGAGAGGGATTCAGATATTGATACTGATTCTGACACTGATTCTGACATTGATACTGATTCTGATACTGATTCTGATACTGATTCTGATACTGGTACTGAGTCTGATTCTGATACTGATACTGGTTCTGATACACTGACTGAACACATTGGCATGGACGACACAGCTAAGCTGATCCCCATCCCCAAACAGGCCGGCGGCAAGAACGTCGCGATGTCGCCCCTTTCATTGAGCACCGAGGACTCGGCCGAAACGGAAAAGGCCATGGCGTCGTTGGCGCCCATGTTGGAGAGCTTCACACCCAAAACCAGCGCCGAGGAAAGCAAGGATGGCGTGGCCAGCCAGATCACAGCGTCACCGCGGCGCAGCTCGCTTTCGGCCATCTCCGAGTCGTCGCTCTTGACCGTGGACAATTTGCTGAAAATCAATGCCATTGCGTCTCCCAACGACATCCGGGGGTTTTCTAGGACAAACTCCATTGGCTCGTGGGACGCAGGAATGCCCAAGTTGAACAAGACGGTGTCCAACACGTCCAATGCGTCCAAAAAGCTGACCAAATCCTCGACTGCTCCGCCTGCAGAGGCGCCAGCTCAGCCGGTCAAGAAGGTGGGCAAAATAGGAGTGTGTGCCATGGATGCCAAGGCCATGTCCAAGCCGTGCCGGCGCATCTTGAGCCGGTTGATCGAAAACGGCGAGTTCGAGACCATCATCTTTGGAGACAAGGTGATTTTGGACGAGGCCATCGAGAACTGGCCCACGTGCGACTTCCTCATCAGCTTCTTCTCCACCGGCTTTCCCTTGGACAAGGCCATTGCCTACACCAATTACAGAAAGCCCTACATCCTCAACGACTTGGTATTGCAGAAGCTGCTCTGGGACCGTCGATTAGTGCTCAGCATCTTGAACCATGCGCAGGTGTCCACGCCCGACCGGCTTGAGATCTCGCGTGATGGAGGGCCCCGCTTGACCAAGGAGTTGCGGGAGAAGTTGCTTGAAGTGGGCGTTCCGCAGGCGAAAATTGACCAGTGGAACAACCAGGACGAGCCCGACTGGAAGATGGTGGATGAGGACACCTTGATGGTGGACGGGAAGACCATGAAGAAGCCGTTTGTGGAGAAGCCCGTCGACGGCGAAGACCACAATGTGTACATCTACTACCCCCGGTCCAATGGAGGGGGAGGCCGGCGACTTTTCCGCAAAATCGGCAACAAGTCGTCGGAGTTCGACCCCAACTTGTCGTCGCCGCGCGTGGAAGGTTCCTTCATCTACGAGAAGTTCATGGACACCGACAACTTCGAGGACGTCAAGGCCTACACCGTTGGGCCAGACTTCTGCCATGCCGAAACAAGAAAGTCGCCGGTGGTGGATGGTATCGTCCGCAGAAACACCCAGGGAAAGGAGTTGCGGTTCGTGACCGAGCTCACAGAGCACGAGAAGCAGATGGCACGCAATGTCAGCAACATCTTCCGCCAAACCATCTGTGGCTTTGATTTGCTCCGGGTCAATGGCGAGAGCTACGTCATCGACGTTAATGGATTTTCGTTTGTTAAGGACAACAACGAGTACTACGACTCTTGTGCCCAAATCTTGCGGAACTTGTTCATTGAGGCCAAGAAGAGCAGGGATTTGATCAAGAACAATATCCCCCGCACATCGCAGATCACGCAATCCCAGTTCCAGGAGAAGGAGCAAAAGTGGGTGTTCAAGGGCTTGGTGTCGGTGATCCGCCATGCCGATAGAACGCCCAAGCAGAAGTTCAAGTACCTGTTCCGGTCGCCGCTCTTTATTTCGTTGTTGAAGGGCCATAAGGAAGAGGTGATCATCCGGGCCGTGCCCGACCTTCACGTGGTTTTGGAAACGGTCAAGATCGCAGAGGAAAAGGAGTTGGAGGACTTGAACAAGTTGAAGCAGTTGCGAGGCGCATTGGAGAAGAAAATCAACTTCCCGGGCACCAAGATCCAGCTCAAGCCATCGTTGAACCCGGATAACAGCGACATTGTGGACAAGGTGCAGTTCATCCTCAAGTGGGGTGGAGAACCCACGCACTCGGCCCGGCACCAGGCGTCGGATGTGGGCGAGCAGCTCGGCCAGAACATCAAGTTGCTCAACCGCGAGGCCTTGAAGGACGTCAAGGTCTACACGTCGTCGGAAAGAAGAGTCATTGCCAGTGCCCACTTGGCCACGTGCTCAATGTTGGGCTTGGAGTCTTTGCCGGACGACTTTTTAATTGTACGGAAAGACTTGCTCGACGACTCCAACGCCGCCAAGGACTTGATGGATAAAGTGAAGAAAAAGCTCAAGCCGTTGTTGAGGCAGGGAGCCGAGGCTCCCGGTCAGTTCACGTGGCCACCCAAAATGCCCGAGCCCTTTGTGGTGATCAAGAGGGTGTGCGAGTTGATGAACTTCCACAGGGAAATCATGAAGTACAACTTCGAAAACAACAACGTGGAGGAATTCCAGAGCTCGTGGTGCTGCGGCGAAGACCCGTTCCTCTTCAAGGAGAGATGGGACAAGTTGTTTTCCGAGTTCACCAACGTGGAGAAAACACATCCGCTGAAGATCTCCGAGTTGTACGACACCATGAAGTACGATGCGTTGCATAACCGGCAATTCTTACAAAAGATCTTCTCCTACGACCCCTCCGACAAGGCGTTGCTTAAGCGTTTGGCCGACAACTGTGGAGACACGGTGAATTCGTCGGGATTGGTCAGCGAGTACCCCATCAACATCTTGGCCATGAATGGGTTCAAGATCCCGTCTGAGCCGCAGGCCACGCCGTCGTCGTCCAACTCATCCAGCTTCTCCAACATCTTCAACGCAAACGCGTTTGCCGGGTCGTTAGGCTGGGTGCTCAAGGGCGCCGTGTCAGCCAACGAAGAGAAAAAGGCATCCAAAAAGGAAAAAGCGCCGGAGAACCCGTTCGACGACCCCACGTTTGCACGGCTCCGCGAGCTCTACCGCCTCTCCAAGGTGCTCTTTGACTTTATCTGTCCGCAGGAGTACGGTATCAAGGACGAGGAGAAGTTGGACATTGGCTTGTTGACGTCGTTGCCTTTGGCCAAGCAGATCCTCTCGGATATCCAGGACATGAAGAAGCACGGCAACGCGGCCGTGGTCAACTACTTCACCAAGGAGTCGCATATCTACACGCTCTTGAACATCATTTATGGCGCACAGTTGCCCATGAAGATTGCCCGCAACGCCTTGCCTGAATTGGACTACTTGTCACAGATTCTGTTTGAAATCTACGAGTCTGGAGACGTGTCTGGAGGGAAGAAGTACTCCATCCGGCTTTCATTGTCTCCTGGGTGCCATACGCAAGACCCTCTCGATGTGCACCTAGACGATGACCACTACATCGGATGCATTCCCCGCATCAGCTTGACCAGACACTTGGATATGGACTTGGTATCGCAGCGCCTCAAGTCCCGCTTTCCAAGGGTTTCGTTGCCCAAGAAGTTTACCCCGGTGAACATTTCCTCGCCTCTTGCGAGTGCCCGCAGCGATTAACTCTTCCTGCTTCCTTTGTGTCTTACCACTTAAATGCCCAGAGACCTGTCGATGAGAGTTCAGGACTATACTGTTGCCAGAAAACGGACCGAATCGTGGCAGAACATTGAGAGGGGCTCGATTGGCCTGATCAGAGTATCTCAGAACACCAGTATATTGAACTGATTCCATTTGTACTGCGACTGAGTGTATGTACTATGGCTGAGTGTATGTACTATGGCTGATCATTTGATGCCCAGAAATCCAGGTTTATATGACTTAAGGAGCTCTGTGGTTTAACAGCCTGGTCGGCTGAGTGTAAGGTGGCACGAGAATGGCCAATGGGAATGGATGTCCTAAGGTTCAGTCCGGCCACGGATAACTTAGGCGTGACTTTGTCGTCTGATAGCCAATAGGCTGAACATATGAGTAGTGTTCGCCATAGGGAATCTGGTGCAAACAAATCTTTTTATTTATAATACTCTGTTTTGGTGGTGTAGTGTTTAGTGATGTACTTGGCCAAGACCATATCGGGGCCTGAGACCGAATCTGACGCGGCTGCTCTATTTCCCGCAAAACACATTGCACACTTTGAAACATTCTGGTCTGGCCCCGGAATTCAGCCTTCTCACCGTGCAATGACGGACATCCAACAAAAATTGGCGGTCTTGCGTTGGGCCAAAGTACTGGGTATCCTGGTGCACGGGTGTTTTTGCAGCCGCGTCATTCCGAGGGTCTGTATCCGTCCTCCAAAGGAAAGATATAACCATACTACACAATTGACTTTGACACTGCATTCACATGTAGATTCTTCTGGGTTTGTTAGCTAAGTTAGTGTGAGTCCTTGAAGGATCCCATACTGAGTAACTAGAATTAAGTAACTAGAATCGTAACTAGAATCGTAACTAGAATTAAGTAACTAGAATCGTAACTAGAATTAAGTAACTAGAATCATGGCGATCACAACTACAACCAGAAACAACTGTACTCCCTGGTAACAACTTTAAGCACTCTTCTCTGTATAGAACTAGTGTATTAGACTGTAGTAGACGGGCTGTCGTAATACACTAAGTTGTTGAACCTGGTAGTCGTAATACAAACGTTCTTGATTCTGGTTCGAGTTTTCTGTACTTGTTGATGGTTCCAGAAACCCGTCTCACCGAGTCTTGTGCTAACTTTACCACTAGAATCTGCAGTCCACAGCTGCGCAACCGATTCAATGTGGAGGTCTAATTGGTCGGCGGATCTAGTGGATCTTGAATAGGGTGTATAGAAATTTACACATTCAGTCTGCTTGGACAAGTCTGCTTGGACAAGTCTGCTTGGACAATTCTGCTTTGGACAAGTCTGCTTTGGAAAGTCTGCGCTACCAAATGTTAGAATTATTATGCGACCTGGGGCTTTACCTTTTCGCATAGAATTAAGCTTCTAACTGCTTATCAATATTTAGGTTCGTCCAACTATAAGGCTCGTTGGGATTCGACTCTTCCTGATCGGCTACTCTAGTAGGAACTCGCCCGTTCAGGGATACTAGATAGAGATATCTTAATGACTGTAGTATCGTATTTAATGGAGTTCTTGTCCTTTCAACTAGCATTCTCGCCAGATCTTTATATCTTCTCTGCCCCGCTTAATCAGGTCATTCATCAGGTCAGGCATCTGCACGTCGTTACTCTGCTCCGGTCGGAATGTCGGTCGGAATGTCGGTCGGAATGTCGGTCGGAATGTCGGCTGATTAATGTCTAGATCTCGCCTGGCAGTGTTGATACCTGCCAGGTCATTCCAGCGTACATAGTAGTTGGTCCTGCATGGATATTGGGTATGCTTAGTCCCAGTATTCAATCTGTATCGAGATTGGATCTCATGTCCAACATCCCCCCTCCTTAGAAGATACTTGTCCTCAAGTTTCTTTCCTAGGTTCTTCCGTTTGTATTCGATACTTGTCTTCACGTATCTTCCCTAGGTCAAATAGTATTTCACGAGGGTTCCTAGGTATACCTGTTCAAGTTCTTCCGAATAAATGTATCTTGGGTGAAGTCAGGTTCTTGTCTTCATTTCAATTGTGATTCCTCTGAGCTGTTGCCTTCTCGAGTTGTCTCAAATTCTCGTATGTATCCATGGAATTCTATAGACGACAGTTGCTTCTGAGCTTCGACTAGTGTTGGTTAACTCTTTGCTCCTTTAAATATCTTTGGTTCAACGAATGGAGTTCATAAGCTCTTTCTACTCTTGCAATATCATTTGATCGGAAATGCGTTTGATAGTTAATTCTTTTAGTTCTTTAGTCTCGTATAGGTGTAGAATATCGTCTGAATATCTGAGTGTCTTCTTCGATGTTCACGGGAACGACTTTGTAGGCTTATCGTTGACTGTTTTCGATGTTGTTTGCATTCGTCCTTTCAAGAATTGTATCATACTGTCACTTCAAGAATTGTATCATACTGTCACTTCAAGAATTGTATCATACTGTCACTTCAAGAATTGTATCATTAATCTCTTCCATTTGTATGGTCATCACTTTTCACTAATTTTGATTCATTGATATTTCCTGTTTGGTATGGTCCTGCCTCTTTCGTAACAATATTCTGTTGGGTCAGACCTACACTTCGTGCAACTCCGTTCGGTTGGTTTTCATAATTTGATTTTAAGCTTACAATTTGAACTGAGCTTTCTCCCCTTTTGGAATGGTACGTCGTGTCGATTTTGATTAGAATGTGCAGTCCTTTTATCTTGTTTTCTAACGTTCTGTTCTGTGTTATGTATTCTGCTTGGACAATTCTGCTTGGACAAGTCTGCTTGGACAATTCTGCTTGGACAATTCTGCTTGGACAATTCTACTTTTGGACAATTCTTCTTTTAGACAAGTCTGCTTGGACAATTCTGCTTTGGACAAGTCTGTTTGGACAAGTCCGGAACTTGGCGGATCAATGTTGTGTGGACATACACGGTGGGTAGAAATGGAAATCATACACTTAGCATACTATTGCAAGTATTCACAGGCACTCAGAACATAGCCCATGTACCTAGCACCTTGTCTCTTGGCAAACACTCATCCAGAATACCGTATCGATAGTGAAGAGGTACAATACACAGGACAACTGAAGGAGGTAGTACGAAAGTAGCCGCATTGAGTGGAGTAGTGGGTTAAAGGTGATGAGCAGCGGAACGGAGTCTACTCTCCTCTCTACTCTCCTCTCTACTCTCTACTATGCTGCACCTTTTGCCGAATTATAGTTTCAAAGACGTTCAGTATACATTAGGAAATATAGCATTCAAAACTCCGCATCTAAGGCTGGAGTCAAAAGTACAGTTCTATAAAGTTGGGCTGGCGGAATGGCTCGGGCATGGGCCGGCATGGGACCGGAACAAGGCCGCGGCGGAACTCGCCAGCCCACAACCTCCGGGTTGCAGCCGGAGGACACTTTCGCTCCGAAATGGAGCGGGGGCATCCGGAATTCCCGCATCCAGGCAGCCCGAAAACGGGCTGCTTGCGTTGGGTCAAAAGCACTGGGTGTGGCCTGGTGCACGGGTGTTGGGCCCACTGCGGCCTTTTCCGGGGTTGCAACCTTTCCTGACGCCATTAGTTCCGGATTCATTCTGACTCCTGCCCGCATCTCTGCCTTCATTCTCGGACTTTACCGATATGGGTTTGGTCAACAACCGAAGCAGGCCTTCTGTAGGTCTAGTGGTCCACGTGATCGAACACCGTAAATCATCCATGGTATTCTTGACCATAAGGGGCACAGCCCGGATCGATAAATTAAGGGAGCATAGTTTATGGAGAGCTGGAGATCGGAAAACATAGGAGTAGTGTAGCCGTTTAGAGTAGCCGTTTTATTGATTCATGGACGTATTTCAGGTCCTGTATAATTGTAGCGATCCCAGTTCATAGACATGATATAGCATTAATAGCAGTAATTGGTAGTGACAATTGAGTGGTTCATAGACATGATATAGCATTAATAACACTAATTGGTAGTGACAATTGAGTGGTTCATAGGATGGATGGTCCTTGTAAGTCCCCTATGTACACCACCTGCATGGCCCAAAAAGTCTCCAGACAATTTGTCGGCATAGAAGTCAGTAAACCCGTGGTTATGGCCAAGGATTGGTGACTAGTGCTATGAAGAAGCACGGTCTTGTGCAGGATTCAAGTAGCTGAGATCCCTCAGGACAACAAACCGACTACCAAATACACCCGACGACGTATTAGAGGGGCCAGATGTAGACTTGATGGCTAGATTTGACTTCTGGATTCTTGCCCTGGTGCTTCGCCCAAGTGGTCTATTGGCGTATTTAGTTTAAGTGACTGTTATCGCGCAGTGCTTCTCTTGACTAAGCAATGGAGGAATTCATTTCCCGAATATTCACTATATTTATCTTCATTCTAAGCTGGTTTAGTATCTGACACCTTGTTCATTTGCAATATTGCTCAAATTGTAGCTATTCATTAAGTAGGATATAATAGGTTTTGCCAATCATGGTTTAGGTTCTTTTCATTATTTGTTCAACAGACCCAGTTTAGTACCAGTGTTAGTTTTAATAGAAACTTGAACGTACAGTTCCAAAGCTATCTTCAGGACGTTTATCAGCAAGCATAAACAATGTATTTAACCAAACTCGGGGAAGCCCTAGAGCTTTAATACCAAAGTATTTAAGCTTTATACCGGCTTTAATGACTCATGCTATCATTAAAAATGTATAAATACCCCGATAAAACATGATTTATATTGATAATACATGATTTATATTGATAATACATGATTTATATTGATAATACATGATTTATATTGATAATACATGATTTATATTGATAATACATGATTTATATTGATAATACATGATTTATATTGATAATACATGATTTATATTGATAATACATGATTTATATTGATAATACATGATTTATATTGATAATACATGATTTATATTGATAATACATGATTTATATTGATAATACATGATTTATATTGATAATACATGATTTATATTGATAATACATGATTTATATTGATAATACATGATTTATATTGATAATACATGATTTATATTGATAATACATGATTTATATTGATAATACATGATTTATATTGATAATACATGATTTATATTGATAATACATGATTTATATTGATAATACATGATTTATATTGATAATACATGATTTATATTGATAATACATGATTTATATTGATAATACATGATTTATATTGATAATACATGATTTATATTGATAATACATGATTTATATTGATAATACATGATTTATATTGATAATACATGATTTATATTGATAATACATGATTTATATTGATAATACATGATTTATATTGATAATACATGATTTATATTGATAATACATGATTTATATTGATAATACATGATTTATATTGATAATTTTTATGAAAAATCAATGTGATTTGTATTAGATTTATAGGAGTTACTACCTGACAATTGGAATAGATATTGGAGATATTAGGCTAGACACTGGACAGAATGAGAATGACAAAATGACAGAATGACATACTATTGGACAGAATATTGGACAGAATAGACAGAATGACAGAATGACAGAATATTGTGGAATCAGACAGAATTTAGACAGAATGACAGAATGAGAATGACAGAATATTGGACAGAATTTAGACAGAATTTAGACAGAATGACAGAATGACAGAATGACATACTATTGGACAGAATATTGGACAGAATAGACAGAATAGACAGAATAGACAGAATAGACAGAATAGACAGAATAGACAGAATGACAGAATGACAGAATATTAGAGTAGACAGAATATTAGAGTAGACAGAATATTAGAGTAGACGTGAAATACACAATGGAAACGTATAGTAGTCTATTGGTTAGACACTTACACTTAACGGTAGACTTGACAAGTATGACAGTTCACCTTAGTTCGAATTACACCCATGATTGACTGCCTAACACTCATCTAGATCTTGGAGCCCACTAATTGGCTTTTTGATTGCTATCTGGAGGTGACAATACCGCTGTTACTGGAGTACTCTACACTGGACAATACTGCTGGTCATTACTGGTCATTACCAGTACCAAACTTTTGCCAATGAGTACAAATACTGCCTAATATCTTATTTGGTCTCGTCAATCAACTTGTCTCATAGTCACAATCCAAATCATCTTCTCATGCCAAAAGATTCCCGAGACCAAATCTCACACCAGTGCCAGGACATATTACCGCTAAGAGTCAATTTCTAGTCAAGGGTATGCCAAGGGTGGTCCAGGCCATTGTGGTCGCCCAATCGGGCAATTGCATGGAACTCAGACAGATCACACCGGTTTGCATGTGGAGACTGCATCAAGGCACGGAAGAATGAAAAGTATAAAAGGGTCCTTCTTTCGCCACCAATTCACTAGTCATACACCAATTCACTAGTCATACACTGGCCGCTCCAAGGACACTCTGGACCCTCAAGACCAAGTAGGCTGGTCTCCGCCGTGTCATTGCCTAAGTGCTGTCTTACATTGACGAGAGGATGAGTTCAAGTGATTTTCTCTTGCTGTTCAAGCTTATTGCAGTGTATGGTAGAATGTTGACTATGACATGAATTCATGGAGTTAAAGATTCATGGCATTGATGTTTAGCAGTATTAATATATAATAGAAAAGAACTATAGAAAAAACCAATATGATAAAATTTAAAAACAAAATGCCATTAAATTATATCTCACCAATTTGAAAAGGTATAAGGGGCGGGGAATTATATGCTATTAAAATGTTCCATTTAATGGGGATATATTTTAAATCTTCAGAGACTAAGCAATAATATTATAAATCCCATATATTTATTAATAAAATTCAATAGGTACATTCTATTTTTATAGGCATTAAAGAGTGGTTAACTCCACATTCACTACATTGACCATAATAAACTCCAGTTCTTTGAAGCACTAACTTGGTTCTTGTTTGTTATTCTTGTTTGTTATTCTTGTTTGTTATTCTTGTTGAGGTTAAAGGCTCGGTCGCAGATTGTACCCTTTTCTATTCCAGATTATTCAATCCTCTATCTTGTATAGGAGGAAATATTTACACATGTTTCCTGTTAGGCAAGTTTGACTCGGAGGGCCTTTACTCCTAGTAATTCCTTTTGGTTCTAAAAACCTTTGTAAAATTTGGAGCAAAATCAAATGTCATGATTTATACCAGTGGCTGACGAAATCGGTCAGTTGAACCGCCTCTTGCTGGAGGTTGATACATGGATCCGTTTTAGTTCAAATACTTCTTCATCTCGAACCTTGATCTGTGTTGGGTCTTTCTGCCGAAGGTGGAGTGACATGTCCAAAGGTGCAGGAGCTGCGCCAGTCAAGATGTTAATGGTGCACTTTTGCTGGGAATGCAACTTCCATTCTTGTCATCGTCATCGTCATCTTCATTTGTCTCTACTGGTGTGCCAAGTTTAGCTTCCCTGACAATCTGGACATACTCTAGTCTACTGAAATCTATATTATCCTCATTGAAGGTCACTTAAGACTCATTCAGTTCAACCCTCCAAGTCCCGTAAACTCTCCAAACAGTGTTTCTGACTGTCCTTCTGATCTTTGATATGGATCGCCCTATTGAATTCCGGGTCGGTGGGATAGGGATAATTTCAGCCTCAAAATCCGTAAGAAAAAGGGGTAAATATAGATAAGGGTAAATTGGGGAATAAATAAAGAGAATCAGTAGCAAGTAAAAAGGTAACAAGGAATTCTATGGAGAATGGATGACAACATTCTGTATTGGGATAAGGGTATCTGATGCGCAGTATGTAAATAGAAGGGTTTGATGTGTGCCTTATGGATCAAGGTTGATCTGATGACCTCAGTCGGCTCCATGGCCTGGGTAGATATACAGGGCAGAACTCTTCTCCAAGAACCACAAGGAGCATAAGACCATAACTGCTACTTCATGTCTATGTGAATCGATCTGCTAACGACACCAATGGCACGAGGTCATGACTACGCCATGGTTGGCCAACTGGTGCATGCCCAATGTATAAATCGTAGCGAGTCGTTAGTAGTCCACCGACATGGTGTCCCTTGTTCTTAATCTCTTCTCTTGTTCTTAATCTCTCTACACTTCTTAATCTCTTCTCTTGTTCTTTATCTCTTCTCTTGTTCTTAATCTTGTCTATTATTCCGTGACGAGACAGTACCACGTGTCTCGTCATCCTAACTTCCTATGCTGTTTATGCCTTCTCGTACGACTCCCAGTTGTCAATGATGGACTTGATCTTGTCGGACTTCGTCAACTCGTACACCTCCTCAAAGTACTCCTTGGTGATCTCGAACGGCTTGGCCGTCAAGTTGGGGATGTACTTGCCAATCAAATCCTTGGGCTTGACCGACGACTTGGGGATCTTTTTGCACAAGAACCGCTTGAACGGCTTGACTCCCGACATCAAGTACGACGAGTGGAATGGCACCGAGATTCCCTTCAATGGGATCACTGCAAATCCTCTCTCTAAGTCGATAGGTTGTGGCTTGGCCAACGACTTCTTGGACACCTCCTCGATGATCTCCGCCAAGTGCTCCTTGACCTTGTCCAAAGACATCTGCTGCTGGAGCTTGACAATGTCGATCTTGTTCAACTTGATCACGTTCAACACGTTGGTCAACGTGTCCAATGCCCTCAAGTCTCCTGCTGTCACGTACTGCGTGTTCTCCACGTTGTAGTTGACAATCTCCAACAACCACCCGGTCTTTTCCGACACCTCATCCACCACAAACCTCAAGGCGGCATCATTGAACGTAGGGTTCACTCTCGTGGGGTTCACGGCACACATACCGTAGTTGGATCTGCCCAAGTCATCTCTTGGCACCGCAACCTGCATCGTCATACCTCTGTAGAACACCACATCCACCAATGACTCGATGGGCATGACGTTGGCCAACGAAGACAACGCTGAGTATTCTCCCAAAGAGTGGCCGGCAAACATCACATCCGAAGGAACCAAGCCCTTGGACTTGATGTCCTCATACGAAGCCTTCTCCATCAATGTCAATGCGGGCTGCGTGAATTGCGTAGCTGACAACAATCCGGTAGGCGACATGAAAGTGTGCGACGTGGTGGTGTGGTCGATTTCCTTGAAGATCTTCTCCGACTTGATCTCACCGTTTTCGCCAATGGTCTCGAACATCATGGACACGTAGTTCTCCCGGATCTTTCTACCTTTGGCTCCTCCAAAGTGCACCGTCAACTCGTTTGGATTGTTCTTGACAATGTCCAAGATCGAGAATCCGTAGTTGTCAACAAAATGGCGGTCTGCTCTGTCCCACACCTCCTTGGCAACATCCGAGCTGTTGTACAAGTCCATACCCATACCTTGCTCTTGGGATCCTTGACCGGTGAACACGTAAGTGGTCACGGGCTGCTCGATCTCGGCCTCTCCCATCAAAACAGCCAGGTCGGTCTCGACGTTTCTGGTCTCCACCTTGATGATCTTTCTTCCGTTGACCATACCAATGTGAGTCAAAGAAGTCTGCAACGTGTCGTTGGGCAACACCATACCCACAAAGTCAGCCTTGAAAGCTCTCACTCTCGAGGCCATACTGTTGGCAGCCCACTCCTCAACCAAGGCTCTGATGGCTCCAGAAGAGTACATGCCGTGAGTGATGGTTCCTGGCAACTTGGCGTACGATGCAAACACCCGGGAAACGTGGATAGGGTTGTAGTCTCCCGAGACATTGGCGTATGGCTCGTTGGTGGAAGGAGCTCTGGATGTCAATTCCTCACCCGAAGAAAGAGGGATAGCGTTTTCAAACTTGATGTCCTGCTCGATAGTGTCACCGTTTCTGGCAAAGTAGTCGGTCACGGGGTTGCCGTGGGACACACCTGCTTCGTAGTCAACGTAGCCAACCTCAATGACCTCCTTGGTGGGCAACTCCAACAACACCTTACCGGTAGTTTTGATGGACGAGTACACGTTGGCAGACTTGAACTTGTACACGGACTGACATCTGAAGGTCAAGGTCTGGTTGTTCAAGTCTATCTCCTTGTCCAAGTGGAACCATTCCTTGGATCTCAAGATGGCCAAGTTCTTACCGGACTTGAACGTGATCTGAACGGGGTCTTCCGTCACCTTCTGGAAAGTGTTCTCGTAGTCAACGTACTCACCTCTGTAGAGGAAACGAGACGTCACCTCCAACACGGGTTTGGACTCCCTGTAGATGGTTCCCACAACCTCAACCATCTTTCCTGATGGCTGGTTCAAGACTGCGTTGATGACAGCCTTGGTGGTCAATACATCGTCCTTCTCCAAAGGTGCTGCGCCTGGGATCATTCTGTATCCGTTGGACAAATGCACCAACTTCAATAAGTCTCCGTCGATGGTCTTAGGGAAAATGGCCTTCATGATAGCCTTCCATCCAATAACGATAGCGAAATCCATAGGAGCCAACGTCTTCTTGCCAGGTCTGCTGATAAAGGCTTCACATGTGTTGCCAATGGCATGCGTGAACTCGGCAATGTCTCTGCCGGTAACAGTCACCTCCTCGCCGATGATTGGCTGTTCAACATCAATGTTGAAATCAACAGGAACGTCGCTGCCGTACCACAATTTCCAGTAGAACTCCTTAATTCTATCGTTTCTGCCTTCCATCACCTCAACAATAGGGGCAAAACCATCCTCCGGCTTGAACACGTACAAGAATGGTAAAGAAACAGGTTTGCCATCAGCAGTTCTGTGCTCGATCAAGCTCATCTCGATTTGAGACTTGTTGTTGAGCTTGATCTCAAGCACCTTCTGGAAGTCACCCTTGACCAACTCCTCGAGCACAAGGCTGATATTGTTGGTGCTTCTTTCGATCTTAACAATGGTGTTTGGTGCAGGGCCCAAGATGTCATGCAATGGGTTGCTAGCATGGTTTTTGCCTTGAACGATTCTCTTCGAAGAGATCAAAGCATTCAACCAGTCTAAGTTGGAGCTGCTCAACTCGCTGAGCCACTCTTTCTTGGAAGGCAACTTGGATCCCACCTTGTAAGTGGTCACAGAAGCCGACTTTTCAACGGAAACAGATGCAAGGCTGGCTCTGGACTTGACCTTGTCGATGCTGTTAAAGAACTCAACAATAGGGATGTTCTTGGACTCGCCCTTGTAAGCGTCCTTCAATAATCTAGAAATGTGGCCCTCGTGAATGTTGTCCATGATTTCCTTGATTGGCTCGTTGATCTTGTTGGTGAACTGAGCAGCAACTGGACCATGGAGAATACATGTTCTTTGCACATCACCGTCGAACACGGTCTCCAAGTTCTCGGACTGCCACAAAGAGTCCTTCTTGAAGAAGAACTCAAATCTCTCGTCCAAAACAGGAACGAAAGGTGCTGGCTTCTGGCCTGTAGCGGCACAGTTAATCAAGAAGAAGTCACAGTCCTCCTCGGAGATCAATTGCTCCTTGGCAAGTGGGAAAGCTTCAAAGAACTCATCGCAGAACTTCTGTGGCGAGTGAGTCAATTGAGAGTTGTTTTGGATCAAGGAGGTCTGGCCAGGCTTGGAAGTGAATCTCTCTTCAACTCTTCTCAAGAAGTTGCAGAAAAAGTTTCTCAAAGAAATGTCGCTCCATCTGTCGGTAGACTCGACGTACATCAACTCAATCAATCTGTTGGCCACCTCTTGGTAGGTCATTTCCTCCAAGTCACAAACACCCTTGGAGTTGCGGGCGAACCATGGCTTTTGGAAGTCCTTGTCCAACTTGTTGATGATGTAGTCTCTCTTTTTGGCCAAAGCCTCAAGGAGCTTGTTCTTTGGCAAGTTGAAGATTGTCTCGTCCAACTCCTTCCAGAGCATGACACCTCTTGTGGCGATTTTGTGGATAGGCTCACCCATCTCAGATCTCACTGTAACAATGCCTCCGGTAGGCTTCTTGTAGGTGTTTTCCCATTGAGAGTCAGGAACACCTGTACAGGAAACAATGAGCTTCTTGGCCTCCAAGGAGGTGTGTGCCTCCTTGGCAGTCATCACACGAGAGCCAAACAAGACACCGTCAAATGGCATTGGTGGATAGTTGAACTCGTGAGACCACGATCCTGTCAAGTATGGGTATGTGTCCGCATCGGAGCCAAATCCAGAACCGGCCACCAAGATAATGTTAGAGCACTTTCTAATCTTAGAGTACATCTGCAAGATGGGCTGGTGGAAGTCCTCGAAAGAGTGGTGTCCACCACCTCTTCCACCAGTCCATTGCAAGACGATAGGGAACTCCGGGTGGGCCTTTGCGATAGTAATGACGGCGTTGATGGCATCGACAGATCCTGGCTTCAAGCCCAAGTGATTGATATCTAAGGTCTCAATGTATTCGGTGGCCACCTCCAAGGATGGAACACCAGCACCAATCGTCAAGGATTGAATTGGGTAGCCTTTCTCCCTCATTTCCTTGATCAATGGAATACCCCATTGCAACATGGTAGGGTTGACGTAGATCAAGTTGACACCAATCGAGGCACCAGGCACGAGCTTTTCGGCGATTTCATCCAAAGCTGCGGTCATTCCCTTGGAGTTGAAGTAGCCACCACCGGCCAATTCAATATGGTATCCTGCGTTGGTGGCAGCAGTGACAATCTCAGGGTTGACAGTCGTTGGAGTCATACCTGCGACCATGAGAGGAGCTCTTCCTAACAATCTAGAGAACTTGGTGTCGACGTAAACCTTTCCAGCTTTTGTCTTCACCAATTTTGGCAGGAACTCCTCCAACCAGTTTGGAGCCCACTTAACAGAGTCAGCGGAACGGTTGAAGATCTCCTGCTTGAAACCATACTCGTCGTCAATGGCCACGTCAATGGCACCAGCAATGATGATTCTGGATCCAGTACCTTCCTTGTTTCTGTGGGTCAAAACACCCAAACCAGAAACACCACCAGGGCCAAAGTCCAACAAGTGGGTGGAGTCGAAGTTGGTTGCTTTTTCCCATTGGACAGGCAATTGAGTAATACATTCGATGACTCTAGCGGTCACATCAGCGTTCAATTGCTGGAAGTTCTCGCCCGAGTAAGTGTCGTAGACGGGGATCTTGAGGTCTGCGGAATGGATGGCCAAGTTGTTCTTTTGCACATCAGCCAAGATCAACTTCGTAGCAGGCTCCAACAAGTGAGAGTGGAAAGGAGCGAGGATGGGTAAGAAACGGTTGGAGAAGCGCAACTTTCTGTCAGAATGAGGGACTCTAGTCTGGTCGGAACCAGAAGGAGCCTTGTTCTTTCTGAGGGTCAAGTTGAGACCGTAAAGAGACTCAGGGGGGCCAGAAACAACCAAGTTCCTGCCACCATTGACCAAGGAAATGGCAATGTGTTTGTCAGCAGGCAAGTGCTTGTTGGTGCTCTCGATGAAAGAGTCCACCTGTTCACGGCTGAGGTCTCTGATGGACAACATGGGAGAAGGTCTGCCCTCGCCATTTTCCAAGGAGTCCTGCAACATGGTAGGAGGCAAGGAGATTCTTGGGTAGGTGATCAAACATCTGGAACCAATGAAAAACAACAAAGAAATAGCCTTCAAGGAGCTCTTGTAAAATGAGTCCCAGGAGTCGGAAGATGCAATGGCCACGGCAGTGACCAAGCCCTGCGAGTGACCAGTGGCACCAACAAGGTACTCTCTGAATTCGCCCGGAGTCACACCCAAGGTCTTACAAGTGACCACGTAGTGACACAATTGAATGACACAGATCAAAGGACATGACACTGGCACGGACAACAAGTAGTCCTGGTTAGGAGTCAGCTCGGGCGACTTTAACCAGGCCATAACGTCAAAGCCCTGGGTGTAGATTTTGTCGACGTTCTCAGTGGTCTTGACCAAAGAGAGCAAGGTAGAGGCCACCTGCGAGAGAAAGTCGGAGAGCAAGCCTTTGTACATGTAGTTCAACTCCCTCAACTCCTCGAAGTAGTCGTCCAGGTTACCCTGGCCACCGAAAATAGCAAAGGTCTTGGCCAAGCGCGAGGCCGAGGTCTTCAACAAGTTGGAGTCTGATTTGGGAATCAGGGCATTGCTGCTGTCCACGGCAAGGAAGTAGTTCTTAATCACCTCCTTGATCTTCAAGGTGGTCGTAGGGTACGAGTCGTCTTGCAACAAGCCGGCAGCAAACGAGTGGATGTCGGAGTTGGAGAAGTAGCGGGACTCGAACTCCTGGAGCACATGGGGCAATATCTCGTCAAAGGGCCCGTCTGCAGTCTTGGGGTCAACGAAGGTAGCGACAAAGCCGACGAATTTGGCAAACAACTCTGCAGGCGACGAGGGCTCATCGTCCGAGGCAAACTCCTCGGTTGGAGTGGGTAACAGCTTCTCAAACTGCTCCTTCAACTGCGAGTATTTGAAAAAGAGATTGGTGGGCACCAAAATCGTGTGTTCCATGGACCCATGGAAAAGGGTGAATGGACGGAGGGTCGTGGACATTGCAGTTGGCTGTAGATACGTATAAATTAGAAAACCGCTGGATTAAGTGGGGCCGGAATATCTCTAGACAAATAGGGCAAGAATAGCGGGTTTTGGAGGCGTTTCCCGGTTCGGCAGAATTATTGTGGTACTGAAACTGCGGAAGCGTGGAACGGAAAATTGAGGATGTTCCAAAAGAATGTGGTGAAAAATTCGTGGGGACGCTGACAAGTTATATGATGCACTGAGCGCAGGGCCAATTTTTGGGCCTGAGACTATTGCAACTCTCAACAATGTCTGTGCAGTCAAGGCCTTTTGTTGGGTGCGGCGCGTCACGTGACAGCCGGGCCACCTCGCCCTGTACTGGAGTTGCACGCTTGGTCCTTTCTCTTTGACCTTTGTCTTTGCTCCATTTTGTCTTTGCTCCATTTTGTCTTTAATCCCTTGTCGCTTCAATTCTCGTGTCTTCTTGTCTTTTTTCTTGCTCTCTCTTGCTCTTGAGTGTTGGGGTGTGCTGTGCGATGCCAGGTCCCACCAACATCTCCCAACATCTATGTTTACCTTGTATACTCTAGTTTTACACCTCTCATCACCTTCTGTGCCTCCCAACTAATCACCCTCTGTGTAGTTGCCCCCGGCCTAATTTCTGTACCTCCGATCTCTATCTGTATAACGCCTATTTTGTATGGCCTTTGCCACGACTGCCTGGTGCGATGGCTATGTGCTGCACATAGGTCTCCACACGCGTTCTCCTGCAAGTCGCCGCGCTACTTGATGCGAAAATAGCCGATGGTAAAATTAATCCGAGCCCGTTGACTGGTCCACCGTCAGAATTCATCGCAACGTCCAGGATTCGGGATACGGAGATAAGCCAACAAAGTAGTCATCAAAGCGGACATCATCAAAGTAGACTGCTGTCTTCGAAATCTGACCTTCCACTAACAATTTCCGCTTCTTGACTAACTTTTCGTCATTTTTCATGCTCACCTCTGTTTCTCGAGGCTTGTTTTCTGTTATCTGGCATGGGCTGACCATGGCTAAATCGCAGCCACAAGAATGAGCCTTTCTGTCTTATGGATATAGCGCACATTTCAGACGCCACAAAACATCCACCGTAACATCCAAAGAATAACCTTCATCTTGTTTGCATCCATCATCGTCTATTTTCCGGACCTTTGACGCTCCATTTTACCTGGTTTCTCCCCCTAATTATCGTAGTAGACTGGACCAAAAAGCTTGTGTGCAGGCCTGTTGGACACGTTCATCGTCTGGCCCAAGCGCGAAGGGCCCAAGTTGGTCCCAGCTGCGAAGTTGGCCTAGTGCGAAATGGCCCAATCCGAATGCATCTATTGGTGTGCACATTGCACATTACAGCCTCGACACCAATTCATAACCACCTGCTTTATTTTCCTGGCAACCCGGGAGCAGCAGGTGCCTGGACCAAAGCATTCATCTTCTTTGGGAATTCCCGCACAATGATATCACAATTGGTCTCTTTGCATAAATCTTTCCGGTTGTAGTATGGTACCCTGTGCAAAAGCTCCAACCCGGAACTGCGCTCCAAGGCCTCGATGGGTACCTGGAAGTTGGTCAAGGGCTCAGCGTTGTCAATCACGTCATTTGGAAGCACAAATGCTGCCGCTGCGATGTTTGGATCCCCGTTTCTTTCTCCAACAACAAGCTTGTAGAAATGCGTTGGAACGGCAATGCTGGGTGGAGATCCAATCACTTCGTACGTCACCCGAAACTTGTCATCTGGGCCCTTTTTTGGCAAGTACAACGACCCCGTCATGATCCGCACATTGTCGTATTTCTGCGTAAGTCTTCTAGTGAAGTCCTCGAAATGAGCCCAGTAATCCCGGTTGAATCCATCGCCAACCTGGGGAGAGATGTTGCTGAGCAAGAACGTCTCGTCCATTGCAACCTGGTCGAACTTGGCATCGGCTGCCGGCGAGTTGTGGCCTCTGTCGTACCCAGAACGGAAGTAATCCCGCAATCTGGCCCGGAACTTGATAGGGATGCTCTCGTCTTCCTTGAAAACCGACTTTTTCCGGTCTACTCCATCGGACCGCTTGATGGACTCTTTGGTGATGTGTTCGATCACCCAGTAAGGATTTCTGGTGGCTCGATCGTAGCAGGAAATAAACTCCTTGTGTTTCCCGATATCATGGATCGGGCCGGGGAACCCATACTTGTAGAAACCCTCTGGGTTAATTGTTGAAGGATCAAACACATCCGTGTTCCCTTGGGGCCCTCCTCTACCGACCCCGGTATCTTCCGGAGAGCTTGGAACAGGCAATTTTGCTGGGCTCGATGATTTGCCCCAAAAGTATGACGCTATTCCAACGGCGCCCACACCAATAGAGTTTGTTAAAAGTTTGCTCATTGCCGAGAGAAAGTCTTTTGTTAAAATCAAGTGTCAAAAGTTCAAATCTTTACCGAAATTGAATGAGTAAAGTGCGCCGAAATCGAAATTTTTAGAAGCTAAATCCTTGTGTCAAGATCAAATCTGTCAAACTTGAATCAGCCAAAATTGAGTGTCAAACTTGAGTGTCAAGATTAAGTCTTCTGTTTTGCCTTTTCATTCACGTCTCTTCGCGCTTGGCTCGTTTGCGCGCTTTTGATGCAATGGGCACAAAATAGTTTAGCGGCGAAAAACTTGGCTGTAAATAATACCCATTCCCCACCGTCAGATAGAGCCAACGCCTTGTATTTATATCCAGACAAAGAGGGTGTGTCTGCATATGCTAACAGTGCATTTGTGTTACAGTAATGCGTGTATTGCATATCCGCGTTCGTCAATCCTGCTGCCGCATTTGGTCACAACCTGAAACACTGTGGGGATATAAATATTCCTTCCTCCCCATGACCCCCCTTTTGCCACACTATCAATTTTTTACAGCGTATTCGGTTACTTCAGTTTTGCACGACTCTGGTACAAGAACCATTGTGATCATGATTTATTCATAGTCATGGTTCAATGATCTGCTCCAACTCCCCGTCAATATACGCAGGTACGCGTTCGTTCGCGTCAACACGAGCTCCATATCCAGCTACCATAATCTAGAATCATGCCTCGGAAACAAGAGTATATCGAGTTATCCGCATATCCCGAGAATGGTGTGTCAGAGAGCTCGATTTCAGAAGCCAGATCCTTTGACTCTGCCGAAGGGACCGACGACTGGGTGCATTCTTTGGATCTAACTAACTTGTCAACCGTCCTCTCCAGGTTAGGCATTGACGACCCCAACTTGGCTTTCGAAACTCTACCTGAGCAAACAAAGTTTATGGTTAAGAAAGTTTTTCTGATTGATACCCAAACGTCCCTCCGAATTCTCCGTGATGCATTGGTAGATCACGATGGTGACATCAATTTCCCGTCTAAAGATTACAAACTAATCGAAGAGCTCATAGCGAAGATTCCGGCTAACTTCGAATCGATGAATAACCCGCAAGCGAGCCAGAAAGTCTCCCTGAAGAAATCCATGGACTCATGGGAAATCAACGTGAAAACTGAGGCCGCTCTCATTGCATTCCACTCTCCATATCCCGAAGTCAGAGCGGTGGTTGACCCTTACGATGATCCCAATCTTCCTGTTGAAACCTTCAGGGTGTATGTGATCAGCTTGTTCTGGACATTGGTGGGAAGCGTCATCAATAACTTCTTTGTGCACCGGCTTCCCAGTATATCATTGTCGACGAGTACCGTCCAGTTGATGTTACTTCCGAGCGGCCGGATATGGGAGAGGGTAGTTCCGGCAAACAAAACCATCACTGTTGCTGGCAGGACCATCAACATCAACCCAGGCAAGTGGAACAGCAAAGAGATGATGCTTGCCTCTATCATCTACTCGTGTTCGGCAGGTACGCCTTACGCTGTTTACAATATCTTTGTCATGAAATTGGACAAGTTCTACGGCCTCAAATGGGTGACCTGGGTATACCAATTGTCATTTGCTCTATCTACGCAGTTCCTTGGCTTTGCTTTTGCTTTCATGATGTTAAAAGTGTGTGTTTATCCAAAAAAGTCTGTTTGGCCCACAATCCTCCCGGTTATTGCGCTAAACCGTGCCCTTATGAACGAGGAGACCGCCTCAGTGATCAATGGCTGGAAAATCTCTAGGTACTCGTTCTTCTTTGTGGCGTTCACCTTGAGCTTCTTTTACAACTGGTTACCCTCGTTCTTTTTTACGACCCTCTCCACGTTTAACTGGCCCACATGGCTCTCCCCGAACTCCATCCATCTCAATAATATTGCTGGCTTCAATTCAGGTTTGGGCTTAAATCCGTTGCCAACCTTGGACTGGAATATGCTCGACATTGCCGGTTGTTTGACCATTCCCTTCTTCACTTATGCGAATCACTTCTGTGGAATGATTTTGGCTTTCTTCATCATTTTGACAGTTTACTACACAGACAACAAGTGGACTGCTTACTTCCCTATCAACTCTAACAGGCTTTTCAACAACAAAGGAGAAGTGTACGATATTCACCAAATTCTCAATTCGGAGAGTGTATTTGACCACGAAAAGTACTTGAGTTATGGACCTCCGTACTTCAGTGCGGCGAACTTGGTTCTTTATGGGGCCTACTTCTTCCTCTATCCATTTGCGATTCTCTACCACACGATAACAGAATGGTCGTCGATGTCACAGAGCTTTGTGAACATCTATCACACGGTCAGAGATGCATTCAGGCGGGAGAATTCGGAACTTTCCTCCAGATACTTGGATGACCCCCATTGCAAGATGATGAGCAAGTATGATGAGGTGCCCAGCTACTGGTTTCTTGTTGTATTCTTGATCAGCGTGAGCTTGGCAGTGTTTTGTGTTTCCTTTTTTCCCGTAGAAACGCCAGTATGGGGCATTTTCTTCACAATAGCCATCAACTTCGTGTTTCTTGTTCCAATAACGTCAATTGCATCGGTGACTGGCTTCTCCTTTGGTCTCAACGTCTTGGTAGAATTGATTGTGGGATATGCGATCCCCAATTCTGGCTTGGCCTTGATTACCCTCAAAGCTTATGGATATAACATCGATAGCCAGGCGAGCAACTACATCACCGATCAGAAGCTAGCTCATTATACCAAAATACCTCCCAAAGCGATATTCAGAGGCCAAATCATCTCCACGTTCATGAGTGTTTTCGTGGCCCTCCTTATAGCAAATTGGCAGATCGACAACATCCCGGATATCTGCCAGACAGACCAAAAGAACAGGTTGAGATGTCCGGGGGCCAATACGTTTTTCTTCTCCAGTATTCAGTACGGTGAAATCGGCCCTGCAAAGGTATTTGGTGGAATCTACCCGATCTTGAAGTGGTGTTTTCTCTTCGGAGCTATTCTGGTTTTCCCGCTTGCGTGGTTTAAGAAAAATGGGCCGGTGAACTTGACGCGTTATTTCCACCCCACTGTCATGATCGGAGGCTTCTTGGCGTATGCGCCATACAATTTGCTGTACTATACTGGTGGGTTGTATTTGTCATACATATTCATGCATCGCATCAAGAGAAAGTACACTTTGTGGTGGGAGAAATACAACTACATTCTCACCAGCGCACTCTCCTCGGGGGTGGCCTTCAGTGCCTTGATGATCTTTTTTGTCCAGTTTCATGGGTTTCAAATTGACTGGTGGGGCAACAATCTTAGCTCTCTAGGCATTGAGGGAATGCGAAATAAGCCAGCGTGGCTCAGTGCAAGCGATGCACCAGGTGGGTATGTTGGTCTTCGTGAAGGAGACTTTCCATAGCCGCCAAGTCAGCAAGTTGCCTCGGATCATACGCTTGATGCCATGATCAAAAGGAAGATGCACATAACCACAGCAGCGATTCCCAACAAGACGGCAGAAAAGTTGGCCACCGGAAACTTCTGCTCCTGTAAGAAATACTGGGTATAGTAAAAGCGGAAGAGCCCAATGAGCAAAGTCATTATTCCTAGGATAATGGATACAGCAGCGAAGGACAGGCCAAAGTGAAGATGGCTGTGATCGTCTTCTAATGGGACTTTTATTGTGATTCCAAGAAGCGACAATTGGGAGTGGTGTTTTGTTGATTGGCTGAGCTGGGCAAGTCCAATGCCTACAGAGACAAACACCAAGGAGGTCTTCAACCAAGCCAAAAACGTTCGCTCATTGGCCAACTGCAATGTTAGTGAGTGATTATAAAGACCCAGCAACAACATACGCTGTCTCTTTGAAGGGTACCGATGTTTGGCACCTCAACAGACCTGAGGTTCATGAGCGTGGCCAGTGAGCAGATGTGATTATCATACCCCAGACTGTATGTGCAGGAAACCGGGGTGAAGACAAGAAAATACGTTCACAAGCATTAGAAAGCGTGGTAAGATTATACGTTATAAGTATCTATTCATACGCTGCTCATAAGCTATTTATACGTTATTCATACACTCCTCATATATGCTTTTGATTATTCTTGCTCTTCATGATTCTCGCTTTACTGCCCCTCTTCACAACATGAAGGCGACAACACCAGCAGCAAGAGGCAAAGCGGCATCGGCAAACAATCTGGTAGCACCGTCAGCCACGGGAACAGTTTGTGCCTGGGTGATGTTGGCACAGGCCAATCTCGAGGTATTCTTGAAGTGCACCACAACAGACAAGCCACCAAAGTATGCCAGGCTGTCTGTGTTCAATGACAAATACTCATCGATGTAAGAGGTGCTAATGGAAGTGCCCTCAATGACACCGTGCTTTCCAGAGAGGTCGCCAGCCTCCTTATCTGCAGGGGCGGTGGCAGTTGCTTTGCCTCCAAATGGGTTGAAGTGGCCCAAAGTAGCCGTGCAATTTCCAGAAGCGGGCACGGGTTTTTCGTGGATGTGGTACAAGAAAGGCCCTCCTGTTTCCGGCAACCCCAGGAGCTTGACGTCGACCAACACAGAGCCGTTTGTGGAGGAGAATCTGACGTAACCGTCAATGGTTTCGTTGAATGTTGCCTGGTACACAACATCGGTTGGTGAATCTGTGGCCACTGGAGCCGAGGCACTGGCAACCGAAACGAGTGCCAAGGAAGCAAGAAGTTTGAACGACACCATAGCGTGAGTGAATCAGTGAGGAAATGCTTAGTCAGGTGTTAGCCAGGGAAATAGCGGGATATTAAGCACACATTTCTTCTAGGCGGCCGGGCAGCTTTTTATACAAATCCGGGGGTATTCTAACCCCGAAATGGCGGAATGGACCTCGGCCGTCCCATGATAATTGGTTCAAAAACGGACGGTATGGACGCAAGTTCATGAGTGCTGGACTGTGATAATTGTGGCCAATCACCATGGCAGGTGCAGATGTCATCTAGCAAGTTGATGCGACTATAATAGCGCTCGTGCATCACATTCTCCTATACCTAAAACGGGCAAATCCACAAACAATCAGGGAAAGCAGGGCAAAAATTGGGGGCAGAGGAAAAACATGACACTTGGAAAGGTCTGTCTCTAAATACACCAGACCTAAGGGGGTTGTGTGTGCAATACCAGGCCAAAATGGGCTCAATTATATGCTCATGCCCGGAGAATTTGCCCGAAATGCCAGGTTATCGGAGTGCACACGGTGCGCATTTGCATGGGACTCGTCCGTATCGGCCCAAGCATCTGTGGATTGGATGGATACGCAGGCACACCGAGCAAGACCAGTTATTTCTGCCCTGTCTTCTGCATGTGTCTTGGTGTTCCTGCATCTGTGTTGACCTTCAGCATCTGGCTTCGAGTGGCTCACCTAGGGCGTGTGTTTTCTGGGAAACTAACTGTGGCTTTTCTTTCCTGCATTATATTGCCCAATCTGGCCGGCTCCACTTGCTCCTGTTTTGGTGACCAGAGGTAAATTCGCCAACAAGAGGCTAACGCACGTGGGGTGTTAAGGATGCGTATGTGTGATTCCGGTGCAATTTCATGCAGGACATTACTCCAAACTGTCCAGTCCACTGCTTTTGAATCGGTGCCCTGCATGTGTTGTTCGACTAACGGTGGTTGTATCACGTGCTCCGTCACGTGACTGGAAACTAGTCGCAGCAGGATTGGCACACCCTCGGCCACACTGGCACAAGTCTGCAAGACGAGTGCAGGCCAGTGATTACTCTCGCACATCCATCATGTATATTCCATTGCTAGGGCGGCTCTCGCTCTGCGAGTGGCTTCTCCTTCTGGTATCGTTCCTCCTCTCGTGGATCGAGTACGTCTCCAACATCATCACGCAGCTCCTCCCCACGCCCATCTTGACTGCGATGACCTACACGCTCAAGATGACGTACCAGCTCACCGCCAACCCCATCAACTTCATCACCAAGAAGTCCGCCGTCGAAAACGTGCCTTATAAGTACATTCTGAGCGAGGACGGCATCGACCACGACAAGTATGCGCTCATGACGGGCCTCTTGAACAGCACCCAGATCCAGGAAATGTGCCATCTTTTCGGCTACGATGTGGAGAGCTACATCGTCAAGACCAGGGACGAGTACCTCTTGACGGTTCAGCGCATTGTGCGGAAAAACGGCTTGCCCCGACAAACCAATGGGAAGGTGGTGTATTTCCACCACGGGCTCCTCATGTGCTCGGAGATCTGGGTCACGATGCTAGAAAAGGAGCAGAACTTACCGTTCGTGCTCTACGAGCTCGGCTACGATGTGTGGCTTGGCAATAATAGAGGCAACAAGTACTCCCACAAGCACGTGACCCGGCAGCTTGCCCTGGAGGAGTTCTGGAATTTCTCCATAGATGAGTTTGCCCTTTTCGACATTCCCGACTCCATCAACTTTATCTTGGAGGAAACGGGCTGCGACAAGTTGACCTACATTGGCTTCTCGCAGGGCACGGCCCAGGCGTTTGCGTCTGTTTCCATCAACCCGGACCTAAACAAGAAAATCGACCGCATCGTGGCCATCTCGCCGGCCACAACCCCGCACGGGCTCTACTCCAAGTTCCTCGATACGCTCTTGAAGTCGTCTCCCAACATGCTTTTCTTGATCTTCTCCCGCAAGGTGCTCTTGCCCAGCGTGGTGTTCTGGGAGAGAATCATGTACCCGCCATTTTTCGACACGTCCATCGATGTGTCTAACTACATGCTTTTCAACTGGCGGTCGGAGAATATTGACAAGGTGCAGAAAGTGTGCTCATATGCTCACCTCTACTCCACGACGTCGGTGAAATGCGTGGTGCACTGGTTCCAGATCATGGCTGCCAGAAACTTTCAGATGTACCACGACTACAACACGGGCTTGTCCAATCTCAATCCGGTGAGCTACCCGCTCCAGAACATCAAGGTTCCTGTACACTTGATCTACGGAGACTGTGATAGTCTCGTCGATATCAACGTCATGGAGTCACAATTGCCAAAAAACAATACCCATACCCACCGGGTTCTCGGCCATGAGCATCTCGATAATCTCTGGGGGCGAGACGTTGCAGAGGTGGTGTTTCCCCAAGTGCTCAAGGCTTTGAGCCACGAGACCACGGAAGCCATTGAAACATGATTGACACGTGTGTATTGAAGTTTCAATACAATAAGTGTTTAACAGTTATGTGCCTATAAACACTCGACTGAACTTCATGGACAATGACGCATGTTATGTTGATCAAGCGCCGTCGGCCACCAACCCATTTGCAGTCTAAGACCAGTCCCATGTGCTGATCTTGCATTGCAGTACAAGATACTCTGGCAGACCCTTGTACACGAACTCAGATGGTTGAGTGCTCTTTCCAGCATGAAGAGTCTAGTGAGTGATCTGTTGACCAACTGCATCGCTCTCATAATGCTGTGCTGAATCCTACACAGCCTTGCTCCTTTATGTGATGTGTTGAATCTTTATATAATGTGTTGAGAAGAGATGTCTTGGCTCCGTTGAAGTGCCTGATGGATCCTAGAACACGACTTTGGTACGGAGATGGTGGCGTCTTGGCTCTGTTTTGAACACGGGCAACACATTGTCAGAAATCCCAGTGGCCAAGCAGTGCTGGATACGGGAGCTGTTCAAGCTACGTGTGATTGGTGTTCTCTACTGACTAGTGTCGAGAAGTCAACTGTACTCACTGCTACACTAGCACTTACTCAAGACTCTTCACTTACTCAAGACTCCTCACTTACTCAAGACTCTTCACTTGCCACTTATCGATGATGAGGTCACCCGACTTAGTGGATCCATCAATAATTGCCCCGCCCATCTTCTGGAGTACCACCTAGATCCCGTGCCTGCATCTAGTGCCGGGTGCAGAGTACTTGGTTTTGATGTAGCAGGATATGCTAATAGCACCCTAGAACGCTACTATTAGCACCCCATAAGAACAGACCATACCGACTGACCCCCCGCAATACCCACTGAGCCCTAGATTAGAAGACCAGTGAAGCCGTAACGACGTCGAATGGTTCGCGCACGACCTTTCGCAGCTGTTCCAGCTCCAACCACACTTCGCCTGGTCCTAGCACAACTCCTGCCACTGCCGCCACCAGCCTCCCGGTCCACAATGGCCGCCACGTTACGTTCCTCCATCCAGCAGGAGCTTCCCAAAATTATTGCTGCCGACGACTCCGACGCCAGATACGACCCTATCATGAGGGACCTCCTCCGAATCCAAGGCCGTCCGTTAGACGCCGAAGAGCCACGAAAAGCCGCCAAAAGCTCGGCCGCCCCTGCAGAGGCCTCCCGTGGCACCCGCCCGCCGCGGGTGTCCATGGAGAGCCACTCCCTTCTGCTCCTCGAACATCTCCACCTCATCCTGGAACCCAACCTCGATGATACCACCCGCATGAAATACGAGGAGCTGCTCCGGGAACTCATGGCCCATGTACCTAGCGTCAGGAGCGGCGCCAAAGCGTACCCCAACGAGTATCTTTCGCGGGTGCTTATCGACAACTACCAGTACCTCTTGAAGGTGACCACGCTGTACTTCAACATGTCGCTTTCGTCGCAGATCACAAAGTACCTTGTGCGGCTCGTGTATGCGCTAGAGTGCTGGGAGATCTACCATCTCCTCTTGGCCATTCCCAACTTCGACTACTTCCTCAAGCTCTTGGGCTTTGACATCAAGCTCACGTCTTTGGGCCACATGGTGCGGCCGCCCGCAAACTACCTCAACTTCAACTTGCGCCAGGGCCTACAATACCCGTTTCCGTTTCCCTTCTACAACTTCTCCTACCACTCCGTGGATCGGGAGTCCACGCTACATAAAATGGAGCGGGTGTCGTTCCTGTCGTATATTGATCTCCGCTTGAACCAGGATCCGGTGAGCGTGGTGGCCCCGGTCAAACGAAGGCCGGGGCGTCCGCCAAAACGGGCCCGCATAGTGACCAAAGTAGACCCCGAACCCGAGGAAAAGCCCGACGTGCCCGAGATGGTGGAGGTGATGGAAAAGCCCGACCCCCCACCCAGGCCGCGACCCGAGTCCAAGGAGCGCAGGCTGGAGGTTATAGAGAAGGACGATTTCCAGAAACACCAAAAGGTGTTCATTTTCATTCACAAGACCCTCGACAATATCGCCCAGGAGGCACAGATGCATGCGCTCAAGGAGTTCGATGAAGACGACGGCTACGAGACCGACGAGGCCGTGGCCATGATGGAGGAGGAGAAAAAGAACACCGAGGGAGGCGTGTTCGTGGCTTCCATCTTCCAGAAAGTGTTGAATGACTACGAAAAGAGAGGCGCGGCGCAGGCTATCCACCAGTGCCGCCTTTTGAACACTGGCGACAACAAGCCTTGCATGAAGGTGTTCTATGGCAAGAACGAACTCCAGCGGCACCAGGAGTTTGTGCATGCCACCAGAAAAAGAAACTACAAGTGCTTCTTCTGCCAGCAAGCAGGCAACGGCAATCAGCTGTATCCACGACACGACTCATTGGCCCGGCACATTAGGAGGAAGCACGGGATCACAGGCAAAGAGAACAAACGAGCAGTCATGATGGCTCGAGAAGATGCAGAAAAGGACGACAAGGACCCCAAGGCAGACAAAGACATTGCTAGCTTGGAAGAGCCCTCCGAGAAGGAGTATTCCAGGGATGCAGGTGGTTTCGACGCTAAGCGCTCCGGAGAGGCCGCATTCTCCACGTTTCCAGCTAAGCCGGATCAGTACGCGCAGAAATCTACACATGAAGAAACGAAGCCGCCGAGAGAAGCCAAGGTAAAGACTTCGTGGGACGACGGCCGGCCAAAGGACTTTCTGATTTTGGGGCATATGAAGAACTCCGGAGGCACCAGCGTGAACTCCGTGAATACAAATGTGCAGCCCGAAACTCGGATGAGTTACGAAGGAAGAGCACCCCCAAACTTCCTGTCGTGGCTTCCGCCACCCAAGCACTACATCCAAGGCCCAGGCTATGCAGCGCCGCATGAAAATGAGATGAAGCGGCCCGAGCCGTCCAACTATCCCAGCAACTATGTGCCGTACGGCGGGTTCCCGCCCAACTTCATGCCTTCATACTACAAGCACCCCGAAAGCGTGTACTATGGAGACTCCGTGCCAATGGGCATGCCGATGAAGGGGTACCCCGTGCAATACCCGTTTGTGAACACGATGTACCCATCACAGTACACGGGGCACGAGAAGCCAGTGCACCGGCATGACTTCTCGGGCACCGAGATGGCATTGCCGCATCAAAACATGTACGCAGTGCAAGCACCGCAGCCACCAGTGCCCACAACGCCGGCAAACATGAGTTCCAAGGAACTGCGATCAGAGCCACAACCCGAGCAATAAAGATCAGCGCGGTGCACCACATCCAGCAAGGATTGCAAACTAGAAAGATAGCATGAACACTACAAGTGTAAAAAGTGCCTCAAGCGAAGCCCTAGTAACTGGAACAGTACTGAAAGAATGTGTGAGAGTGAAAGTCCCTGGAAGTCTCTAGTGGTGCATGCTTGGGACGGCACTACAGTATACCTAAGAGTACACCGAACAGCACACTATACCCAGGAGTACACCGAACAGCACACTATACCCAGGAGTACACCGAACAGCACACTATACCCAGGAGTACACCGAACAGCACACTATACCCAGGAGTACACCGAACAGCACACTATACCCAGGAGTACACCGAACAGCACACTATACCCAGGAGTACACCGAACAGCACACTATACCCAGGAGTACACCGAACAGCACACTATACCCAGGAGTACACCGAACAGCACACTATACCCAGGAGTACACCGAACAGCACACTATACCCAGGAGTACACCGAACAGCACACTATACCCAGGAGTACACCGAACAGCACACTATACCCAGGAGTACACCGAACAGCACACTATACCCAGGAGTACACCGAACAGCACACTATACCCAGGAGTACACCGAACAGCACACTATACCCAGGAGTACACCGAACAGCACACTATACCCAGGAGTACACCGAACAGCACACTATACCCAGGAGTACACCGAACAGCACACTATACCCAGGAGTACACCGAACAGCACACTATACCCAGGAGTACACCGAACAGCACACTATACCCAGGAGTACACCGAACAGCACACTATACCCAGGAGTACACCGAACAGCACACTATACCCAGGAGTACACCGAACAGCACACTATACCCAGGAGTACACCGAACAGCACACTATACCCAGGAGTACACCGAACAGCACACTATACCCAGGAGTATACCGAAAAAGTCTGAAACGGCATCGCCAGTGAAATTGTCTGTTGAACGTCATACGCTGTTGAAACCAATGGCTGCAAAATGCGCACCAGCGTGCGCGCATTGTTCCACCAACCTGAGCCCATTCGAATCAGGTGCTCATTCAGAAACTCTCCAGCAGAAAACACCCCACAAAAAATGCCCAGACCTCTCCCGCAGAGCACTCCTTCATCTCCGCCACCCAAAACTTAATTACCCCCATCTGCATGCACTCTCGATGCATCCCCAGTATACATCCCCCCCTCCCCCTGCCTCATTGTCTCGTAGTATTCGTCGCACTTTGCCGGGCACTAAGTATCTTTTCTCGTCTGCTGGGTCGTGCCGCGCCCACTGTGCACTTTTTGCAGTCGATCGATTTCCTCCTCCTCCGTCTCAACGTCTACCCCCTTCACTTTTCTTCCCACGCCCCCGTGCCGGTCTCGCTATAAACCCCTTTTCCTTGCTGATCCGCCCCCTCAGTTTACCCTCCCATGGACTCGAACTATATTGAGTCTTGAATATTCCACCCAGTCCCCCTCCTGGCACTCCCGGCACTGCCACTGGTTCTCAACCAGATCCCCAAACACCTCGCCCCAAGGCTATTCCCATCGCCTCCCATATCGCCTGCCCTATCCCCCCTTCCGCATCGTTGCACATCGTTGATCCCATGAGTCAGGGCCTTTCCGATCTTCCCCTTGATAGTGAGCTGGCTTCACAGGTATCCTATGAGATGGCCAGCACGCTACCCTCATCCAGACTGGAGTACCATGAACCCTTCCAGAAGCCTCAGCACGTTCCCACGATAGAAAAACGGGCGCCGGGTGTGCTGCGCCGCTCTCTTCCTGACTTTGGTGGCGGCTTCACCAAAAGCTGGCTAGGTACCGCGTCGGACCCGGTGCCGGCCCACGTGGTGGACCTTCTCGTGGAAGGCAACCCGGGCGTGGTTGCAGACTATGCAGAGCACCTTTTCCGGGTGGCGTCGCTCCTATTCGATGGGCACATCGACCCCCACCAACATGCCCAGCTCGAGCGCAAGTTCTCCGCGTTGACCGACGCCTTGCCCAGGTTCATCGAGGTGCTGGACCCCTTGAACCTGAAACTATACCTAGTGGTCGAAAAGTGCTTTGATGTGTTCATCAAAATCGCCACCAATGTTAAGCGATTGCCGTTGGCGACGCTCACCATCCGCTTCTTGACCACCGTCGTCATGAGCTTGAACTACTGGGAAATCTACAACTTGCTCCAGTGGCGCCCGGCCATCTACCAGTTCCTCACGCTCATAGACTTCGACCTCAATGAGTCCTATTCTCGCTTCATGAGGGACTACCATCGACATACCTACAAGCAAGAGCTGCAGATATCGAGTGAGTTGTACCACCAGCTCATGGAAACGGGTTCCAACTCCAACCTCGCTTCCTCCTCCAACCCCTCGTCGCCTGTGGTCACCGACGATGACTCAAAGTCACCGGTGCACGCGGCCCATTCTGACCCTCACTATGATCCGGACGTCAGTGTGCTGGAGGACATTGTTATAGAGCACGATACCCAGCCTCAAAAACCCGGCGTGAAAAAGAAAATCCGCCTCGATCCCAAGCCAAGTGCCCAAAGAGTCATCAATAGTACCGACAAACACCCACTTACGAGCCGATCCTCCAATTACGACCCTGATGTTATCCACGAGTGCCAGCTTCCGTCGTCGGACGAGCCGGAGAAAATGTGCTTGCGGCGCTTTTCCAGAAAGTACGAGTTAATCAGACACCAAGAAACCGTGCACTCGAAAAAGAAAAAGTTGTTCAAGTGTTTTGTATGCGTCAAAACCGACCCGATGACCGGGCCCCGTATCTTCACCAGACACGACACTTTGGCCAAACATATTCGTGTCAACCACAAGATCTCCGGCAAGGAGGCCAAGGCAGAGGTTGCTTACTCGAAAAAGCATGCGGAGATAGTGGAGGAAGGCGACATCACGGTGCACGTTGGCCGTCGAAAAACCAAGGTCGACTTTGAGCTCAGAAAACACATGGAGAGGAAGGGCCATGCTCGTGAGGGTGGTGCAGATGGAAGTATTGTCTTTGATGACATAGACGATTCGCCCCCGGATTCCATTCAATCTGATGAAGAGACTGCTACCTGAAGACAATTACATATTTCGCTTAGGAAAGACTTTACATCAAAAAGCTTCGTTAATTATATGGACTAAAGTACAGCGGTACGTATACCGAAAAAAAAGGAGACATACGTATACCAAAGGGCAGCAGAGGTGTCTACAACGACCTCTCGTATCTTTGCTGTTCGAGAATGGCTTCTTTTATCGATTCGTCTTCAATGTCGTCAAAAATCTCCTTCGAAACACTCGCCAAACCCGTGACAGTTTTCCTTATGTTAGGGCTGTACAACCTAATGGAGCACCGGAGTGCGTCGTGGTCTTCAGTAGCCTCCTCGACCTTAGTAAACGTTGCTTTCGTAGGCTGGCTGGCCACTGGGTAGAAGTTGAACCCGCTATACGTGTCTTTGATTCCACGAAGCCAGACCTGGTTTCTGGCCTCTGCCAAAGTCTTGTTAAATTCCAACGTCTGCATGGCAACTTGGTACTCCCATGTAGGGTCGGCCTGGTAGTTGATAAGGGCCGACCCCGTGACGTGGGCTGTGAAGGAGTTGTGGTCGCCAGGGCCATAGCTGGCCTTGCCTGAAACCTCTTCCGGGTCTGCGTATTCTCCCTCCACATCACCTCTTTCTCGAGCCTTATCTTCAAAGAAGTCGTCAATCACTTTGCGCCCGCCAATAAGCATGCGTGCACCAAACTCTCTGTAAATGGAGCGAGCCGTGACAAGGTTCACCGACCGGCCTTTGTAGGAGGTGGGGATCAACTGCCTCGAGATCAAGTCCATCTTTTCTTCGTGCGTACACACCTTCTTAAATAGCGACAAGTGCGTCTTGAACAACAAGTACGAGTCTCTGAAGCCCACAAGACGCGCGGGCTCGGTGGACACCATGTACTGGCGGTCGCCCTTGCCCAACAAGGTGAAGGTTTTGATGCGGAACTTGCGGTCGCCTTTCAAAAAGCCGTTCTCGTCGATCTTCTCGAGGCCCTTGGGGTCTTCCTCCATGACCACCTCGTCGTTCTTGACCTCGATCTCATTGCCTTCATTGTCCAAGACAGACTCCTGGATCCGCGCGGCCTTGGGCTTGCGGCCTCTCTTTTTTCCTGGCTTCTTCTTGACGTCGCTCTTTTCGCCCTCTTCTGCGTCGGCTCCGTCTGCCCCCTCGTGGTCTTCTCCCTCTGCCTTGTCGTCGTCTCTTTCTGGCTCCTCGGTGGATGCCTTTCTCTTTCTGCCTCTTCGTTTCTTGATGGGCTCCATCTCCTCGTCCTCCTCGTCCACGTCGTCATTGTCGTCGTCCTTGGCGATGTCGTCGTCTTCTTCGCCTTTGGCGTTGGACTCATCGTACTCCTCGTTGTATTCCTCGTCGCCTTCCTCGGGCTCCAAGTCCATGCCGGCGAGTGTTTTCCTCTGCGCCTTGGCATGCCGGGGGGACCTAGGACTACCCAGTTCCGCGTCGTCCAGTTTAACGCTTCTAGTCATGGTGTAGTGAGGATGGAGGGTTGTTTTCGCTCTCTTGTCCATGCGCGCACCCGTACACCGGCCTTGTTATCAGTGTAGTGAACCAACACTTGGAAAATGACACATTATGCTTTGGATAAGTGTTTTTCTGGAGGATTCGAGAGTCGGGTAAATGGGTGTGGGGATGTGGATACTGAGGTTCGATGGTGTGAAGGTCGATGATGTGAAGGTCGATGATGTGAAGGTCGATGGTGTGATAGGTTTACACTGCCGGTGAGAACAGTACAACATGCGCATATCTGTTAGGACACATCTCTTGGGGACCCTTAAAAATCCAATATTAGAATTTATGGAGTAATATCTTCACACATTCACCTTGGCAGTATGTTCCAACTAGCCAACAACTTCCGGCCTCAAATTTGGCTCGGGTGTTAATGGAGAGTTGGGTGGAGGAGGGCTTGTGTGCAGGTAAACGTGGGACCTGAAGAGCTTCACTTCATACAAATGATCCAGCACTACATGTGGACTAACTTAAGATTGGCTATTACTATGTACATCAGTTCTCATTCTTCTTCTCGTCACCGTCCTTAGAAGCATCGTTCTCGGCTTGGTCGTCCTTGAAAGCATCCTTTCCATCAAGGTACTTGTCGAACGCATCGTTGGTCTCAGGGAAAGGTCTCTTGCCCAACAACCGAATCATACTTTCTCTGGTGATGAACTCTTTCTTCAACAACTCCTCCGCAACCAACTTCACCGCCTCGGACTTTTCTTGCAATAATGCTTTGCATTTCGCGTGGCACTCTTCGACAATGCGTCTGATCTCCGAGTCAATCACGTCGTTAGTCTCATCACTAAATGGCTTGGTCAACAGATCCTGCCCTTGCGTGTCTGCATAGTTCACCATACCCACTTTGTCTGACATGCCAAACCGCAAAACCATCGACTGCGCAATGCCCGTCACTTTCTTAAAGTCATCGTACGCCCCACTGGTGACTGTGCTGAAGTTTAACTCCTCTGAAACCCGTCCTCCCAAAGTCATCACCATCCGGTCAATTAATTCGGCCTCGCTCATCAAATACTGGTCTGGTGGCAAGTATTGTGCATATCCAAGGGCTCCTTGACCTCTTGGGATAATCGACACTTTAAGAAGTGGGTGTGCATGCTTCAAAAACCATCCACACACTGCATGTCCTGCTTCGTGGTATGCCACCACCTTTTTCTCTTCGGGGGACAATAACTTGGACTTCTTCTCAACTCCACCAATCACTCTCTCGATAGCAAGCTCAAAATGTCTCAATGTCACGGACTTGGCGTTATACCTGGCGGCGATCAAAGCTGCCTCGTTACACACATTGGCGATATCGGCTCCAGAAAACCCGGGCGTTAAGGCCGCCAATCTGCCAGGCAAATCTTTGTCGATGTTCTGCACGAGCTTGATTTTTTTCAAGTGCACCTCAAAGATCTGCTTCCTTCCCTCGAGTTCAGGGTTGTCGATGGCAATATGCCTATCAAATCTACCGGGTCTCATTAGCGCTTTATCCAAGATGTCGGCTCTGTTGGTACCTGCTAAAACAACCACGTGGTCCAGGGTTTCAAAGCCATCCATTTCGACTAAAAGTTGATTCAAAGTCGTTTCACGTTCATCATTGGCGCCACTGGCATTTCCCTTGGATCTTTGTTTACCAATGGCATCGATTTCATCCACAAAAACGATTGCTGGGGCATTCTCACGGGCTGTCTTGAATAAGTCACGCACACGCGAGGCTCCCACACCGACGAACATTTCCACGAACTCTGATCCCGACACAGAGTAGAACGGCACGCCAGCTTCTCCAGCAGTAGCCTTTGCAATCAAAGTTTTACCTGTACCAGGAGGACCTGACAAAATAGCACCTCTAGGAATTTTGGCACCCAATTTCTCGTACTTTGCTGGGTTCTGCAAGAACTTGACGAATTCCATCACCTCTTCTTTCGCTTCATTCATGCCAGCAACATCCTTGAACTTGATCTTGATGTCCTTTTCTTGGTTGAATTTTTTGGCAGTAGATTTGCCAAAGCCAAGAGGGCCTCCCATTCCACCCATACTAGCTTTCTTGGTCATGTAGTAAATGGCACCAAGGAACAACAATGTGGGGAGAAAGTTGACCAATATTTTGGCAGTGCTTCCCTCCGTGACGTAGACAACGGGTAATCTAATTTGATCAGGGATGCCGAATTGGTCCTGGACGGCTCTTAAGTTGCGCTCAAAGCTCTCAATGTTTCCGATAGTAAAGTAGTAATCGTTGGTCTTTGAAACGTCGGGATTAGCGTTCTCATTGAGTTCCAAAATGGCAGTTCTATTGTTGATGACCCTAATCTTTCTGACAAGATTCTTGCGCAAGAAATCAGAGGTGAATTCCTGAAAAGTGATTTCGTGGTTCGACTCCTGATTCGAGTAAAGAAGGAACAACAAAAAACCACCGCCAAGACCCAAGAAGAATAGACGCATGTGCTGGGCGTTGATGTCAAAATCAATATAAGTTTGCTTCTTGGAATTCTTGGGGCTATTCTTTTGTTTAGGGTCTTGAGGCTGTTGCAGCGAGAAAAACTCTGACTTTGGAGCAAAGGCACGTTTTTCGAGCTGATCTTTGAAGAAGGAATTTAGGTATGGGTAGTCTGTCTTAGGAGGCACCAATGGGTTGACAGACACGGAATCATCCTCCACATAGGGGATAGACGTGAACAATTCATGGATATCAGACCACACCTTGACGGTGTTCTCGTCGACATCAGCAGGGGAGGAGGAGTGGTTCTCAGCATGAAAAGAGGCGAAAAGAGTCTGAGCTTGGGGATTCAGAAACTGAATATCCTCCACACAATTGACGGAGTTCAGGATTCGGTGGAAAGCGTCGAACGCCAGCTCAACATCCAGAAGGGTGATGGGCGCAAGCTGCGGGTACTGCGAACAGAAACCAGCCACTAAGGACTCGGCCAAGTCGTCCTTGTACAGGCCGGTTTTCTTGCACTCGGCCGATTCCAGCAAGTATGCGTCTAGCAAGAACAGGTACACGGAACGCAACCTCTGGGACAGGGCCAAATCAAGCGGGGATTCCGGCACCGTGAGGTCGATGGAGCGGAGCGACTTGTTGCCGAACTGGAGGTCCAAGACCTTCTGTTCCTGGAGCGAGAGCTGGGGCCCGAGTTTGATTTTGTCCAAGACGCCGGCGTTGTTGAAGTCCTTTCTGAGCTGATTGAGCTTCTTGATCTCGGAGTCAAGCTGAGATTTTTTGTTGGCGGTGGCACGGGACACCAGGAAAAGGCGGCGAGGGGCCGAGCCGAGCCACGCACGGGGCGCCCTGGCCACTCTGGGCATGTGCCTCAAATAAGCAGTGGTCCTTAAGCCCACAAGCGACATGGTGAGTGGATGCGGCAAGGAGTAGTGGTATGGAAGGGTGTTGATGTGTGGCGACAAGTGCGACTCTCACGGGCCTGTATGTACGCCCGATGGGTGGAATGAAACGTGCAACTGGGGGATGAGTAATGTAATAGGGAATGAATAGAGATGTTAGAATGTGATATTAGAGCAATGTGGGTCAGAGGTAATACAAGTGGGGGTGAGGTCAGCTAAGGTAATACAAGTGAGAGGTGAGGTGAGGTGAGGTACTACCGGTATGTACATGAATAGATAGACAATATCACCGTGTGTATGCTGGGAAGGCAAGACTGGAAAGTCATAAATAGCTGAGTGGCTTGACAGCTGGACAGGGTACTGCTGAGGGCCTTTCGCACTGACTTCCATAAGAAGGTGAAGCCGTATCGACTATACAGTGGAGACAAGAGATCGTGCTAATAATGTTTGCGTTTCGTCTCTGTTCAAGTCCAGAGATCTATGATCATATGCTAGTGTAGTATGATAGTCAAGTAGTCAAGTAGTCAAGTAGTCAAGTAGTCAAGTAGTCAAGTAGTCAAGTAGTGTAGTAGTTAGTAGTGTAGTAGTGTAGTAGTGTAGTAGTGTATTAGTGTAGTAGGTAGTAGTGTATTAGTGTAGTAGGTAGTAGGTAGTAGGTAGTAGGTAGTAGTGTAACAAAGTATTAGAGTGGTAAAGTAATACTTGTAGATTCTTTAATAACTTTTAGTACTTTGTATTTCAGCGTATCCGTTGATGTTCCTCAAGGGAGGAAGGTTTATATAGACTTTTGGGCGTTCTTATCTCGGCCCGTGGCTCACTCAACAATGGCTATCGAAATAAGACCCAAGATAGCTAATCTCTTCTGGTCTGGGCCGCTGCCGTCCGGGCTGATAACGCCGATCGGGTGCCGATAGAACCGGCCGGGATCTTAAGGTTATCGATAGGAAGTGTGACTGCCATTGAGGCCTTTGACATCCCACATCTGATCGAGCAGCGTGGCTTTATCTTATCCCACTGAGTAGTGCGCTAACCATCGGGGGTCTAAGCAGTTATAGAATGGCGTACCTCTTGTATAATGGACCAGTGAGTTATATATTTTAGTGAAATTTTTTATATATAAATATAAATTAAAGTATAGGCCCGAAAGCAAACGATCTACACATGTCCAAGTGTAATACAGTAAAGTAGTCAAGTAGCAAAGTAGTCATGTAGTAAAGTGTAAAGTGTTAAGTGTTAAGTGTAAGTGTAAAGTGTAAAGTGTAAAGTGTAAGTGTAAAGTGTAAGTGTAAGTGTAAGTGTAAAGTGTTAAGTGTAAAGTGTAAGTGTTGAGTGTAAAGTGTAAGTGTAACGTGTAAAGTAGTGTAGTTGTAGTGTGATTCGGAGATGACAGCCAAGGCTGGTGTACAGGTGTTTGGCTGCAAAATCCTGCATCCACTCCGTCGCCGTCCCTTGGTGCTGGATAGCCACAATGAACGGTACGGATGTCGAGGCCCCACGGGCAAATAAGCGTGTTCCTCCATCGATGGAGCTTCGCGTGACTGCAGCAAGCAAGCTCACTTAAGCCCTTGCGCATGGAACAGAAGATCAACGCATAGAATAGAGGAGACTATAAACAAAACACAAGCAGCAGAATATCAACAACGGCAAGAAAAGAGAACCCTGAAAACAAAAAAAAAAAAGACAGAATCCGGCGCTAGTGTGGGTTTAGTGGAGGTAGCGTTGAGTCTTGGACTGAGCTACAGAGCGCACTCGGCATTGCTGAGCACAGCAGTTCAAGGCATCAGCACAGCACACTGGCAGACTTGAGCACACTGGACAAGGCCCTCTCAGGGTCTCTGATCAAGATTCTACAACTCCATCGACTGGATACATGTCAGTGTATCACCAGTACTTACAGTTCAGCACACAGCACACAGCTCTAGACAGTTCTGGACAGTTCTAGACAGGTCTGGACAGTTCTGGACAGTTCTGGACAGCTTTGGATAGTTCTAGACAGCTAGACAGCTCTAGACAGCTCTGGACAGTTTTGGACAGGTCTGGACAGTTCTAGACAGTTTTGGACAGCTAGACAGCTAGACAGCTAGACAGCTAGACAGCTAGACAGCCCCACACACCAGCCACTACGTAGTAAAGTGAAACGGACAGAAGGACAGAAACGAAAATTGAACTCATACGACCAATCCAAACAGTCTACCGCACCCGTTGTTGGCTGCGACTCAGTAATGGCACTTCTGAGATCCTTCCTCGGTGCAGTCTGTACCTCCGGTGCTACCGTATCTCAGCGCACATCTCACCCGAAACGATTCCCTCCACCGCAACCATCCCAGCCATAGATCCATAGATCCATAGATCCAATTGCGATTCCGAATCCACACTTAGACATCACATCACAGACATAGAGTGTAGCTTCAGTGCACCCAATTCGTCACTCACCACTAAGAGCAACCTCATCTTTGCTCCACCGCCATGAACATCTCCTCCGTGGAACCGGCCCCTGTCCAAGGGACTGACCGCACAACGGCGCAAGCGCCCGAGGCCAGGTCGCCCAGGTCCCCCGGCATCCGCTCGGAAGACGACGACGACTACGACGACGACGACGACGCGGTTGTCTACTACCAGGGCTCCGATACGCTCAATCACCAAGACGTGGCTCCCGGGTCCGCCCGAATCGAGCGCAGATACACCAAGGAAGACGCCAACTCGTTGGTCGGTGGCCAGCAGCTCTCCGACCAAGACTCGGGGCCCAAGAAGGCCGCCAACGACAGCTACACGCACCTGCAGAAGGTGTTTTCGTTCTCGCTTCCCTTTGGCGGGCTCTCGTCCATCAAATCCAACTTCAAGCTTCCTTTCATCCACAAGGAAGAGGATCCGGAGATCGAAAGCCTCCGGCTCAAGTTGGAGCGCCAGCAATCCGTGTCCACCATGGAAGAGGCCAAGTTGTTCTCGCACTTGCGGGGAACCGACGATGTGCGGCTCCGAGCCATGAAGCAGTCCATCAAGGAAAACATCTCCGACTTCTTGCCGGACTTTGTGGTGAAAAAAGAGAAGCCCTATGAATCCATCTACAACGAGATCTCCGGGCCCATTCTCGTCATGGGCGGCTACCGAGGCTCCATACTCCGAGACACCCAGACGGGAAAACGGGTGTGGATTCCTTTGAAGGCAGGCTTCAACTTGCGCAAGATCAAGCTTCTTCTCGGCCCCGATCGCGAGGACGAATTGAATGCCACCGACTACATCTACCCCGACGGCATCTTGAAGAACATCGGGCCCTTCGATATCTGCAAGAAGTTCACCAAAAAACTAGATAACGGGAAAACCACCGTGGACGAATTTGGCTACGACTGGAGGCTAAGCTTAGATATCACCCGCGACCAGCTAATACAGCGCATGGAGAAGCTCCAGGCCAAGACAAGGCAGAGAGTCATCGTGGTGGCCCATTCCATGGGTGGCCTTGTGGCCCATGGTGCCATGCAAAAGAGACCCGATCTTTTCCGGGGGCTTGTTTACGTGGGAACCCCAAGTGAGTGCTACAACATTCTCGGGCCTCTTCGCTACGGAGACACCGTCGTGTATTCGGACAAAATCTTGACGTTCGAAACAAACTTCATGATGAGATCGTCCTTCTCTTTCTTGCCACTCAAAGGCCGCGTGTTCTCCAACAAGGACACCGGGGAGTACTACGACCTCGACTATTTCGATCCCGAGACTTGGGTGGAGTACAACTTGAACCCCTTGGTCTCGTCTGCCAGAAGACAACTAGAAAAGGAGGGCAAGGACACCCCCGACTCGCCCTCAATAGACACTTTGGTTGCAGAGCATCATCCCATAGACCTGCATCACTCCAGCCTGTCCAACTCCATTGGGCTGTTCAGTTCTCGAATCAGATCCATCCAAACAGGTATCAACAGGAAAGGCAAGTCCCAGCTAATGTTAACCAACCTGCAGATGCAGAAACGGCACCAGTCTGGTCGTGCAAGTCCGTCCAGTCCTATTGACGAAGAATTGATCACCGAATACAAGTACTCTTTTTCGTTTTCCAAGAGTTATGAGTACTTATGTGACACTTTGAAGAGAGCAAAGGAGTACGCGCTTGGCTTGGAATTCGACGACACTTTGAAGGATCAGTACCCCCCATTGGCCGTCGTTTACGGCAACCAAGTGCCGTCAGTTCGTGGCTCATACGTAAATAGCCGGCAGGATATCAAAGACGGCAATTACTATGAGTTTTTCTATGGCAAGGGCGACGGAGTGGTGCACCAGCGGTGGCTCATGCCGGAGAACCGAGGGTTTGACTTCCACAACGAGAAATCGGGCAAGGGCCATATCGTGGGCAAATTTGCCACCAGCGCTGGCCATGTCAATCTCATGTCTGATTTTGAAGTCATGGGCAAAGCTTTGGGTGCCATCGTGGAAGCAGACGCCAAGTGGAAAAGGTGAAAGATTCTACGAAGGTAAATTTTTGGAGGTGAATTTCATTAAGGAATTTCAAGAAGGTGAACGATTCTTGAAGGTAAAAGATCTCTCGAAGGTACAGGATCTCGACGGTGAAATATCTATGCATTGTGTGATGGAAGCTTCAGAGCTCTTCATATAGTACTGTGATCCAGAGACTGCATGTCTGACAAGGCACAACAATCAGAAACCCCGAGCCGTCGGGAGTCCCCCGCTCCAAGTCCATCTCGTTCAAGACAATAGCATTCGGGGTGGTGCACCGCGGACAATCTCTGGACCAAGCATAGATGTCCGTTTTGCGGTCGTGGGATTCAGAGAAATCCGAAAGCGTGTACACATCCAAACCGTCGCCGGTGATGTTGAAGCCTTGCTTTTTGAACAGGACCCTGAGCTCCTCGTCATAGGCTCTGCGAGTGTCGAGATTTTTCAATACGGCATAAGCGTTTTGCAAGTCCGACACCGTCGGGTCGGGGTTCGGAAGATCCTTCCTGTCAGCTTTATCCGGGTGAGTCCGGAGAAGTTTAGCATGGTAAGCAGCTTTAAGGTCGTTCAGAGAGACATTGTGGGGCACGCCTAGGATCTCATACAAGGTGAGATCCATGATGCGCAGCCGGTTCAGCAGCCAGAATGGTCAAGGAGCACGCCGCAGCCAGCAGATTTGTCACAGCCACACAGCTGAGGTTACAGGGCAGTTGGTCAGCCACGTCGGAGCAAGAGGCGATGCGATGGGTGAGCGCGCAGAGGGGGCCCCAGACCCGTGCACCACGCTGGTCAAACTTCCATGGCAGAATTTGGATATTCGACGTTTCGGATTATATAGGAAGAACTGATGCTAGAGAACCAATCACACCACCATGCTGGGGTCTGGCGTGGTAAGTGCAGTATCCACACCGCGATGAGGATGCGAAAAAGTCAAGTAAAAAGACCAGTCAGAAAAGCGCATCAGGCTCAGTCAAGTAAAAGCCGAGTCAAAGCACATCGGGCTTCAAGTCACAGTTACAGCAAAAGACACAGCCTTTCTGGCACCAGTCTCACAAAGAACAACATCCACCTCCCCACCTACACCCAAGCAGCTAAGCCACCCAGCACCGCGAGCATGGGAAAGCAGTACAAGACCACCGACGTCAAGGTCAAGGGCGTCCACGAGCAGGAAAAAGAGTCGTTCGTGGTGGGATCCTTCTTCAACGGCTTGCAGATCCCCGAGGACACCACGTTCGACCTCTACAAGCACAACAACCACGATAGCTACTTTCTCCATGGAGAAAACTCCACGTTGGAGTACAACGGGTACAGCCACGAGGACGGCGGGCAAAACGAGTACGTGGTGGCGGTGTATGATGCCAAGGAAAAGTCCGTGCAGTTGTTCAAGGCGCCAGTGATCACGGGAGCCGTCACGTCGTTGGAGAAGCGAGTGCACAAGGGCCCCCGCATCAAGCTGAGGGGAGTCATGAATGGCACCCAGAGAACCGCGTTGGGCCGGGCGTTCGGTACCAAGAAATCCAAGGCGGCCATCGCCAACATCGAGAAAAACAGAATCGAGGCCGCCAACTTGCTGCACATGGAGATGGACATCGTGGACAATGTCAAGGAGTTCACGTCGGACTTGCCCACGCTCGAGCTGTTGCAGAGCGAGGACTCTGTGGAGCGGCCCACGCCCAAGGCCAACGAGGGCGCCTCCCGCGTCGAGGACATCTACCCGGTGGAGGACATTGTCAGCGACAGAGAGTTGCAGTACATCCGCGTGGGGTCTCTTATGGAAGAGGAGGACCCCGACAAGAGAATCGCCAGCTTGCCGTACGGAAGGTCGGCCTACATCAACAAGACCGTGGAGAAGTACGTGGGCTTGGCCAACACAAAGAAGCTCCAGTTGGCGTACTATGTGTCGTTGATGATTGCCGTGTACAGCAACCCGTTCTGCCGGTCCAAAGACGACTTGATGGAGAAGTTGGAGAACAAGCCTGCGGAGGCCTTGGTGGATGGCATTTTGGAGCGCTTTGCCGTGTCACGGGCCCTGCAAATGGGCAAGACCAAAGACCGCTCCTTTGTCATTGACCCGTTCCACCAGGACAAATTGTTGTGTCATGCCTTGGCGTTGATGTTCCACTTGCAGGGCTATGTGCTTGAGATTCTCCCGGTGGCTGCTGCATTCAACATAAAACCCACCAAGGTGCAGAATTTGCTTCGAGCCTTGGGTGCGCTGATCAAGCCGGTGGGTGTTGGCGAGGCCCAGGCCTTGGGTCTTTCCAAGAGAGAGGCCCAGAATTACAAGGTGGCCTCGTTGAAGGTGCCGTTCCAGTTGCCCACCATAATGAAGCGGGGGAAGAGAAGATAGAGTAGTTACAGAATAATAGAGTCGTGAAGTAAATTGTAGGGTGTTAGACGGCCAGACAAGATCTTGATATCGACGTGGCGTGCTAATCCATGACTGGCTGGGAACTGCAAAAAGATTGCAGCACCACAATTTCACACATGGTCTCCCACTGCATTACTCACCGTGGCCCTAAGTGGCTTGACTAACGTTGATCGGACGGGAAACAGTATTTTCCACTTGGTATGGCCGCAACCGAAAGACCGTTTTTCAGTAGATATAAAAGCTGAGTCCACAAAGTAAGAGAAAGCACCCGCAGTTCAACAATTTTACAACAGACTTCTTCAGCGCACTCCCGGATTTCATCATCGTGGCAAATAGCAAAGCTCAGTCATGAAAATTCGAGGGCGCGCATGCATCGCATCTCCACATCAGTCACCTCAACAATACAAACTCACCAGGGAAATGGTTTCGGCAGAGCAACTCGGCGGCATTCTCAACAAACTCGCAGGGTGTGAGCAGGAAATGGGCGAGGCCGAGAAAGAGGCCGAGATCTTCCGCATCAACAGAACGCAGGCGCTCTACGCCAAGAGAAGGGCCCTTGTCAAAGACATCCCCCAATTTTGGTACATCATCCTTGCGGAAAACGATGACTTCGCCGAGTATATCCGTGTGGAAGACTTGAAATACTTGGACTTCATCGACGATATCTACGTGCACCACCATGTGACAGATGCGGCGCTGGATGGTGGCTCGTACCGGGACTTCTCCATCACCATTTCCTTCAAGGATACAGGAGACACGGTTCCCACGCAGACTGTGACCAAGCGGTTCTGGGTTTCCGTAGAGGACGGCGAAGAAACACTCACTTCAGAGAAGCTGGACGTGCAATGGCCCTTGGAGCTCGCCGACATCTGTCCCCAGACCATCCGCCAAAACAAGAACGGCACGTACACCGCGGACGAGAAGAAGCGCTACCGGCAGGGAATGAAGTCGTTGTTTGCGTGGTTTGAGTGGACGGGAAAAAAGCCCGGCAAGGAGTTTAAGAGCGGCGAGGATTTGGCTCGCTTGATCCTTGACGACATCTTCCCAAACGCCGTGCGTTACTACGTGGAGGCCATGAACAATGGCCAGGAGGAGAGTGACGTGGATACTTCCGAGGGAGAGCAATTGGATGTCAGCGACGACGACGAGCCCGACAAGAAGAAGGTCAAGACTGCCTGATGTCTACCATGGTTCACATGTGCTCATTAGTACATTGATAACTTACATGGTTGATGATGACACTGTTTGAAACCTTGTGTGATATCTGAGTGGCTTGACTATGCTGAAGGTGATGGTCTCTGGAGTCACTGGGATGTCATGGTCCTAGATGGTAGGAAGACAGAAAGTAGTGATGAAACAATAAAGACTTACATGATGAATTGATCAGATCAAAAGTATTCATACCTGCATTCAGGAGCACCAAAGCAATTTTGTCGGAATCCTTACGCGGTTTTCATCTCACTGGGCTTGTGTGAAGTATATGCTAGATTCCAACATATTTATCCTTGAAGATTGCCCGAATGGGGGATTCGGGTCTTTAACTTAGTGTAGTCCTTGCTTAGCCTCAAGTGTAGAAGCCCTTTTTTAGGTCCACTTGATGGATGTGCATTTCATAGTGGAAGGCCAAATCGATGAGAAAATGCAAATCTGCGACACGGCTTCGGGTAGTTTGCCCAACGAAGTCTGGAACGCAGAAAAGTCTTAGAGTAGACCAGAGAATATATACCGAGAGGACTGGAAACGGTCACCACCATTTAGAAGCAGGTCCGGGAAACATTAATCACTGGCTACCAAGAGGACATCACACCTAGCCCACCGGAAAACCGTTTGAAGTCGATGAGTTTTAATCTAAGACCATTTCGCCACTGATAAAGTCTTGTTATATGTATTTATGGAATTAACTCCACTTGTGTTTAAGGATTCTGTTGACTGGTCCACACGGTATCGACTCGAGTCACATGTACAACTTCATCAGTGCAACATCATCAGTGCAACTTCATCAGTGCAACTTCATCAATGAACATGTCATCATTTTATTATCCTCATTGATATCTTACATTAAAACTCATCTACACTCATAGACATCAACAGACTCAGCTGTAGACTCACTACTCAACCAGCTTCAGAATGACGGTGGTGATAGTACACAATTTGCAAAGATTGACGTAGTCTGACCAGTGTGGAAAAAGTGTTGGTTTTGCATGCGTCGAATAAGTAGCTGATAGGTATGTGCTAAAAAAACCCATACATCCCTATAGTGCAATTGCGTCCCATCTTAGACTATCATGGGTACTGTTTCCAGTGATAAGTAATCAGCTCAACAAGCTTGGAGTTGAAGCAGGTATGAGTGAGTTAGTGCATATTTCGTGTTAGCAATGCAACCTCAAGACGCGAAGAAATAGTGTCAGTGCCTCATTATACCGAACTGCAGTGGTAGTGTTGCACTACAGTAGTCCAGTATCGGTACAAAAGCCTACTAGGAGTTAGAATAGTACTAGAGTAGGAGCAGTGGATTATCTTCAATTGATCAAACAGTGGTTGGGCTAGAACAGAGGCTGGGCTAGAACAGAGGCAGGGCTAGAACAGAGGCAGGACTATTCGACGGCTCTGGTAGTGCGATACTGCATTGATGCTGTGGTTGTACACTAGCGAACCGTACTACTGAGTTACTCACTGTTCTGTATAAGTGTATGTTTCCATGAACTCTATTTCCGAATAAAGAACGGAAGACTTGGATTACGAGTCGGGCCGGAGACAGGTCAGAGTAGTCACACTAGTGCCCATTGAATGATGCAGAAAATTTAAGCCATTCTCGAGAATATGACACGTAATTAGCAATTCCATTGATTTTCAATTCGTCCAGAGAAATCGGGCATTCACACGCTGTCATGCGCTTGGTTGATTACTAATCGCGGCATGCAGGAATGCCGTCATCGGGCGACCCAAAGGCCAACTGGGTGTAGTAACATAGGGTGGTCTCCCAAATGTCTGTGGAACGTCTGTGTTATACGGGCATATCCCAGGCCCTTTCAGAAGGTGCAGTTTTTTGGCACAGATTCGAGTCTTTTCAGGCAACGGAGACATGACCAAGCGCCATACTCGTATGCGATACATACCGACAGAGGCCGACTTGCACCCATGAAGCAAGGCAAAAGATGCCGTTGCTATGCAGGCCGAACCTCCCCTTTTGCTTCGGCCGCCCAAATTTGACTTCCCCCTCTGGAAGTTGCAGCCAAGTGAACATACAAGTAACGAGAAATGTCTACTTGGAAGAAGTCACACTACAATCCAGACTATAACCTAAATTTCCCCATAATATCCCACTTTTCAGGCGATAATGTCCCAATTTTCGGACTATAAACAGACTGCAAATCCAAGGGTATCTCTGCATATCGTTGAATGTCGATCCAGCACTGTGGTGCTGTGGCTGCGGTGTACTTATGTGCAGAGAGCAACCATACCCAGTGGGCCAACCTTTGCGTATATAAGGAGGGGCCCCCACCTCAATTAACTTTTCCCATAGCTCAATAAGTTATTCTAAATAGCATTGATACTCCGGTGATATCAGGCAGCACGAAAACACGTTCAAGTATCTAAACAGCTACACTAGTTTATATTCCCCACATTCCTGCATTGAAGATGTCTAAGATCATTGTTTTTGGAGCCCACGGAAGAGTGGGCCAGAGAATCGTCCAGCAGCTTAGCAAGTCATCCAAGTTCCAGGCCACGGCCGTGGTCCGAAACGCAGAGCAAGGCAAACGCATCTCGGAGATTGCCGGCGACAGCGTGGCCACCAAGCAAGTCAAATCGCTCTCGGACATTTCCGTGGACGAGTTGGTGCTGGTTGTGGGCGGCAACAAGGCCATTGTGCTCAGCGTGGGGTCTGCAGGAAAGGACCTCTTGAAGGTGGACTTGGACGGCGTGGTGAAGACCTTTGAAGCTGCAGTCAAGGCCAACATCAGGCGTTTGATCCTAGTCAGTGCCGCCTACGCCGACAGCCGGGAGTACGGCGCCAAGTCTGCAATCAGAGACTACTACATTGCCAAGTACTACGCCGACCGCATCTTGCAGCACGAGTTCAAGGACTCCTTGGACTTCACCATTCTCAAGCCTTCTCTCTTGACGGACGGCGAGGGCACTGGTAAGATCACGTTCTTGAAGGGCGAGGACGCGGGCCTGGTGGACCGGGCAGACGTTGCGCTGGTGATTCTCGAGATTTTGGACAACCCCAACACTTTCGGAAAGGCCTATGATTTCAAGAACGGAGACAAGAAGATCGCTGCAGAATCCACATGGAAATAAGCAATTGAAACAGTCGGGTCCTCGTCAAAATCTGCACAAGAATGGCATAAAGTTTGGTTATGGAAACTATAAGTGTACCGAATGCAGCTGAGCAGCCAGCAAGACTCAATACACGAAGACCCAATACATCATAGGCCAATACAATAGTTGACACTGGTAGTCAAGACACTGTAGTTAAAAAAATAGGTGACGAATACAACTGATTGTTAAGAATACAACTGGTTAAAGTAAACTCAGTAGATGGCTATGATTTTCGTCTGAGATTACATACCATGGAGCTGATCGGAGAGGACACCTAAACCAGCAAATACCATGACTCATCTCCGGATTACTGGGTCATTACTCAGCAGTCTTAGCACCCTAGCAGCATTACTAATCATCATTACTAATCAGCATTACTAAGCACTATTCGTAAGCCGGTTGACCAGGACCTAGTATTGCTATCGCACGCAGGTGTATTGAAACACCGTTACAAAGTATCAGGTATAAGAAGGTGCCCATACTTAAGAGATCAGCCATAGCTTATTTCAACATGCCCTAGGCCAATGACTAAAGCGGGTAGTTAGGAGCCACCTTTGTGAATGTGAACAGGTAGGTCAGGTGGCAGATCGCATGCTACGGCAGGCACTGTCAACTTGAACATTCATTTCTCAGTCTCCATTCACACCCTTCAGTTCACCTTCAGTTCACCCTCAGTTCACCTTCAGTTCACCTTCAGCTCACCTTCAGCTCACCTTCAGTTCACCTTCAGTTTCCATACTCTCACTTTAGATATTTATTCAACAATGAAGTACCGGCAGAGAACCCTACATTCAGCAACTTCTCTATTGGCACCATAACCCGGTGTATAGAGTTTATAGTTTATCCCATTCTTCAAGACAACGAATATCCGACTACTACACACAAGAAAGCAAAGTGGCTTTTCAAGAGTCAAATGAACTTTAGCAATGACTCGGCCAAAAGGCACGGATGCCGCAGAACAATCTACGAAACCAGGATTTCATAATGGCTCCGTAGTGCCCGACGGAATCATAAGTCGCTGCACACTGATACTAAGGTAGCCTGCATGGTATACGTCCAGTCTTTAGCTCCGCCAGGAACAAGAGCTGTTTCCACATCTACCGCACCACCCAATCACTTACAATACGCACTCAATACACTTCCTCAATACTTAATACGCTTATACTAAATACACTTCCTCAATACTTAATACGCTTATACTAAATACACGCACACAAATCACTTACTCAATACACTCCATTATAATACGCACGCACTCCGCTCAGTATGCAATAGACTACAAATGTAAAGCCTGTGATATCTAGTGGATCAAGAAAGTCGATTGGGTCTGGGATTTCTCAGATCTAGATGTCCGTTGGGTCTGGTGGGGTGCGCTGCGTCTAGCACACTCCACTGAAGATGGAAATGTTCAAGACATTAAGCTGTGAGAAATTCAGGAGTGCCGGTTTGTCTGCTGGTGGATTAGTTGGGTGTACCTGTTGCGTGGGATTGGCCTTGTAGTCAACCTGGCCACTGCTCAGTACCTGAGTAGAAGAAAAGTGCGTCGGGTTGATTTCTGATCGCTTGTCACCTTGATGATCTCTTGTTCTAGGTGTAACTCATGTCATCACTTGCAGCCAAGGCCAGACCAGACTACCTAGTCCTGGTATCTTGAGCAGGTGGATACAGGACTATCATCTTTGTATGGTGCAATATCTTACCCGGTTCATACTTTGCCATATCACGTCTGCTGATTGCCACCCTGCTATTTCCATATCACTTCTGCTATTTCCATATCACTGCTATGAAAGACCTGACTGCATCCATTAGCCACGAGTGTATTGCTGGGCCATAGTGAGCACGACGGTGGGAGACCATACGAGAATGGTTCTAAATGCACACTTGTGTACTGTTACTATTCTTACTGTTCTTACTGTTCTTATTGCTCATGTTTCCTTGCTTTTGTTCCTCATAAATCGCTAAGCCCATCATTTCCCTTTCAGGCGCTCTCATCCATAAGCGTGTCGGGCGTGGAAATCGCCTGATGCGACTACACCTTTACCTCCTCTGCAGACCTCACCCCAGCAGTTTAACACCACTTCCTCAATCAGCACCCCCCGAAACACCCCCTAAACAAACCAATTCTTCACAGCATGCTAAATTTGCTGAGGTTTCTTTCCACGAAAGCCACGGTGCTTCAGGATGTCGTCATTGTGGGCGGAGGCCCCGCCGGACTCTCGCTCTTGGCGGCCCTCAAAAACAACCCCAAAACCCTGGATCTTTCATGCACCTTGGTGGAGGGCCTGAAGCTTTCCGGAGTGCGGGGCTTTGGCGACCTGCCGCCACCCCATTATACCAACCGGATTGTGTCGTTGACGCCGAAATCCGTGCAATTCATGAAGGACAAAGTGGGGAACTGGGATTATTTGCACCAGAGCAGGGTGAAGTTTTACGACCACATGGTGGCGTATGATCTGCACGACGCCGAGGCCCGCATCCACTTTGATGCCTCAAACCTCCAGATTGACGGAGAATCTGCAACCATTGCTGCCATGTGTGAGGTGATCAATATACAGGCGTCGTTGTTACAGAAAGTGGAGTCGTTGAAGGAGATTTTGCCCGACGACGAGTTCCCTACCATTGTGGACGAGGCAAAGGTCGTGGGGATCCGCTCTGGCGATCAGGAGAACGGCTTGGACTGGCCCATTGTGTCGTTGAGCACGGGCGACAGCTACCAGGCTCGGTTGCTCGTTGGTGCCGACGGCCAGAACTCTCCGGTGCGCAAGTACGCCGGCATCGAGTCTCGTGGCTGGAGCTACGACCGCTTTGGTGTGGTGGGCACCTTGAAGTTGCTGTTCAACGACTACCGGGACATTGCATGGCAGAGGTTCTTGAGCACTGGGCCTTTGGCCATCTTGCCCTTGCCTGACAACAACGCCACATTCGTGTGGTCGACCACGCCTGAGTTATCGGAACTCTTGCTTAAGGTGGACGAGAGCATCTTCCCTCACCTCCTCAATGCGGCAATGACGTTGGAGGAAACCGACTTGAACTACTTATACAACTTGTTGCAGGCGGACCCTGCAGACAAGAGCGTGCTCTCAGAGATCGCATGGAGATTGTCCAAGTTTTCGGAGCAGGATTTGGATGACAATTACCCGGTGCCAATTGGAGAGTTGACCTCCAACTCCAGGGCAAGGTTCCCCTTGAAAATGCTCCATGCAGACACGTATGTGGCGCCCCGCATAGCGTTGGTCGGTGACGCAGCCCACACGGTACACCCGTTGGCAGGGCAGGGCCTCAATATGGGTCAGAGCGACGTTGCCTCGTTGGTGAGTGCCATTGAAACGGGCGTTGACCGGGGCCTTGACATCGGCTCCACGTTGGTGCTTGAGAATTACAACTCCGAGTCATGGCCTGCCAACCATGCGTTGATAGGTGTGTGCGACAAACTCCACAAGATCTTTTGCACGGACTTTGGGCCCATTGTGCTTTTCCGTGGGATTGGATTGAAGGCATTGAACATGTTTGACAGCATTAAGGAGTTGATGATCAAGAGTATCAGTGGTAGATGAGGACATGAGTGATGAGACATGAGCCAGTGATGTATATAGAATGCGATGGTTGATCTCATGCTACAGGACAGCTACGATGAATGCAAGACTCATTATCCCAATAGACAATGTGGCACAGTACATGTGGCATGGGAGGTGTGGACTAGGTCGTGTCACGTGCACACCGTCATGTGCGCACGTGCACACAGGCCCAGGTACTTTAACGTGGAATTTCATCTCTGGCTACCATGCTTGTTCCATTGCACATCCGGGCGCTTGCGTCGTTGCAGCTGTTCTACAGCCTCTTCTACCAAGAGCACACAAAACCTTGTTTCAAGGTAGTCGAGCCCATCAACACTGATGATCTCCTCATCAAAGACAAATATCGCACCCTCCGTGATGACTATAAGCCACCCAAGTATCCTCTAGTCTTATGCCACGGACTTTCTGGCTTTGACACGCTAACACTCTTGAGATTCCCACCGATCCAAAAGGAGGGCATCTCCAAGAATTATGAAGAGTCACACCCAGACTGCAATGGTGACAACGAAAAGTCTCAGAACAACAATGACCGCTACGAAAAAGACCTCGAGTCAGTCTCGGAGCAAGTAAACTCCAACGCCTCCATCTTGGTCAACTATTGGCACGGCATCGAACAGGCGCTCACAAAGGCAGGCGCCAAGGTGATCATAGCAAAAGTGCCTCCATTTGCGACCATCTCCGAACGGGCACAGCTGCTTGATCAGCTATTGACCAAGACCTTCGTCAACAGTCCAGAGAGACGCAACAACGAGCGGGTCAAAATCAACTTGGTCGGCCACTCTATGGGTGGCCTAGACGCTCGCTATCTCATCTCCAAGATTCAAACAAAGGACTCGCCATATGAGGTGGTAAGTCTCACCACCGTCAGCACGCCACACCATGGCTCGGAAGTCGCCGACTTCGTGATGAGGTTGGCCAGCAAAGACCCGCTTTTGGAGACCCTCTGCCCGAAAGCCATCCCGCAGTTGACCACACATTACATGAAGGGCTTCAATGCCCGGGTGCAGGACAACCCCAACGTCACGTACTTTTCGTACGGGGCTCTGATGCATCCCTCGGGAATACGGCTTTTTAGAGCCACGTATGAGATCCTAAAGTCGGAGATCCGCAAGAATGGAGGATTACACACCGAAAATGACGGCATGGTCAGTGTCAAGCTGTCGATGTGGGGAAATTATCTTGGCACGTTGGACGATGTCGATCATTTGGATTTGATCAATTGGACTAACCGGGTAAGGGCTACCGTGGACCAGCTTGTGTTCAACCAGTCGCCGTCCTTTAACCCCATCGCTCTTTATTTGGATATCGCCGACAACTTGAGTCAGAGAGGTTTCTGACCCCCAGATTTCAATTCCAATTCACCCAATTGATTTATCATTTGCATCAATAAAAACTTTCAAGCCCTGCTCCATCCCCGGAGTTTGGACTTGTTATGCTTTGATTCAATTCCTCAGCCCCAAAACACCCATTTCATTTTCCAAATTTATTGAGATGCGCAAAATTCTCTTCTATGACACTGTGATCGCCTTGGTGTACTGGAACTGTTCGATTCCCCACATACTGTTGAACCTGCCTGTGCCACTTGCCTTGACACCTCCATGTGGAATAGTGGCCTCGTCGTGGATGGTGGAACTGTTGACATGGACTCCGCCAGACTCCAAGCGTTTTGCGATGTCAACTGCTTGGAGAATATCCTTGCTCCACACGGACGCCTTGAGGCCGTAGGGAGAGGAGTTGGCCTTCTCCACCACTGCATCCAATGCTCCAAACTTGTCGAGACATAAGACGGGGCCGAATGTCTCTTGAGATGTGATGTGCATATCACCCGTGACACCTTCAAGTATAAGCGGGGTGACGTTATCGCCATGAAAAACTTTGACGTCTTTGCCCACCACGTTTGCACCTTTGTTAATGGCATCCTTAACCAAAGACCGGATCTTTTGGGCGCCTTTATGGTCTCTTGGAGGGTAAACAAAGCCTTCGTCTTCGAGCATAGTCGTTGCTATCATGTGCAAATGAATTTTGAACTCGTCATACACATCTTCGTGCACATAAACCGTGTCTAAACACATGCAAATCTGTCCCATGTGGAACCAACCACTGAACAAAGCACTTGCAGCAGCCTTGGCCAAGTCAGCATCCTTGAGGACGACCGAGACGTTTTTTCCGCCCAACTCCAACAACGCAGGCTTGAAGTTGCGGGCAGCCAACTGGGAAACACGTCTTCCGACCTCAGTAGAGCCCGTGAAACTAATCATTCTGATGTCGGGGTTTGCAATGAGCATATCCGTGACTTCGGGGTGCTCGTGAGGCTCCACATGGATCAACTGTAGTGCTGCCGGGTCGACACCTGCATCCAAGAAGTGATTGACCAACAAGCTTGCAACACGAGGTGATTTCTCGTTAGACTTGACAACCACAGAGCATCCAGCAGCCAAAGGAGCTGCAATTCCGCGAGCGGTCAAGATTACAGGGGCATTCCATGATGCTATGGAAAGCACCGGCCCTATGGGGGATTTCACGGAAAACGCTAGCCTCGTGTCTAAGGATTTGAGGAGCGAGCCCTCTGGGTTGGAGATGTTCAGAGCACACTCTCGGATGTTGGCCACGGCAGATGAAACACCAAGAGAGGCAAATAGATCGTTGCACCCTAGCTCTTTGTGGGCTTCCGTATACAAGGCCAGGTTTTTCTCCACTAGATTGGCTGCATCGAAGAGGATTTTGGAGCGCTCACTGAAGGGTCTGTTCTTCCATGCAGAGAAACCGGCCATGGCATCGCTACATACTTGCGGTATCCATGTCTTGTCGACGGGGGAATAGTCATAGAGATGCTTTGCAGTGTTGGAGAGCACGGGATGTACTGATTTCGAGAGCACAGGCTTGCCGTTGAGAATAGATGGAATCACCCGCATAGATGGTCTTCACTAACACTGCGCAGCCATCACATTATATAGATGGTATATGCAAGATGATACCTGTTAGCATTCCCATCAGTACACCCGGCTAGCTGCCGGTAACCGCCTCCTTACCACATCCGACCCGAAGTAACAGGCAAGCAATACCTGACCACAAAATATGCATCGCAACATCACAACCCCTCATTGCGGTGCAGCACCCCATTGAGTACACCCATTGAGTACACCCATTGAGTACACCCATTGAGTACACCCATTGAAGTGCAACACACGTACACCCTCCACCAAACGAGACCTATGAAAACCTGGGGCTATGATTTCTAACCCTTTGGGTTGGTCAATGTTTGATCAATGATATTTGAATTCTATTAATGTGATGCAGAGCAAATTATTAATGTAGAGTACCTACTGAGTAGTGAAGCAATGCTCGAGGTCTGGAGTCAAGACATGTGTGGTGCAATAGTTGCAATAGCAGTAATTGTTTGTGGTTCATAGTTGTAATAGCAGTATTTGTTTGTGGTTCATAGTTGCAATAGCAGTATTTGTTTGTGGTTCATAGTTGCAATAGCAGTATTTGTTTGTGGTTCATAGTTGTATTGCAGTATTGAAATAACGGGAAACACGTCTTTTATAGCTGGAGCAGGATCATGAAACACGGAGTGCACATGTAAATGCAAGAGTGTTTACGGACACGCGGGAGGGTTTCAGAAACGCAACAGCCTCAAGTGTCCTTTGCAGGCCTAGCTCTACATGCACGTGGTGCTGGTCGTTCAATGATGTATTAATACATACAGAAGGTTCTATACATACATAGGATTCTCAACAATTAGTAACCGAAAGCAGCCAACTTCTTAGCGTCGTCGGAGTCGGCAACTTGAGACTTGGCAGCAGCCAACTTCTTGACTTGCGAAACCTTTCTTTGGTAGTACTCGGCAGACTTCAATTTTCTCTTCTCCTCCAACTTCTCGACGATAGACTCGTACTTCCATCCAACAGAAGCAGACAACTTGCCCACGGTAGTGTACTTTCTACCTGGCTGCAATCTCAAGACTCTCAAGGCTTGTGGAACCACAACTCTCTTCTTGGTGTCGTATGGAGGAGGAATACCCTCGAACACCTTCAATCTCTCCAAAGCAGCCTTACCTCTGGCAGTCTTGTGAGGAACCATACCTCTGATAGCCTTGTACAAAACTCTGGAAGGAGCTCTGAAGTGGAAAGGTCCCTTGGTCTTGTTGTATCTGGTGGCCTTTCTCAAGTAGTCGTGGAACTTCAACTTGTTTCTGAAGAACTCACCGGAGATGTTCAACGCCTCGCATCTGACAACGACGACCTTTTGGCCGTTCAACAATTGCTTGGCAATGATGGATGCCAAACGACCCAACAAGTGGCCCTTACCGTCGATGACAACAACTGGTTGGTGATCAGACATTATGTGGTTGTTTTCTGTGTGTAGAAGAGTGTCTAAGCTAGGAAAAATTTTGATGAAAAAACGTGAGGTTTCCCGCGACCGGTGGTGCACGTAGGCGCGCGCTGTGAGTGCAGGCCAAGTCGCTCGCTAGACCTTTAGGGCTGGAGCCCTGAATCACGCCGCTGCACAGACCGAGGCCCAGACACTCCTGGTCCTCGGGCGCATATATGGTGCTTGTGGTGTACATATAACGGAGCATGGTTTGTTCCCGTGTATAGAGAGTTTGTTCCCGTGTATAGAGAGTTTGTTCCCGTGTATAGAGAGTTTGTTCCCGTGTATAGAGAGTTTGTTCCCGTGTATAGTACGGTGTCCATTATGCCTCTACTCTTGCAGCTACTGCACACTTAATTGTAGCATCGCTGTGCTACGGTAGTACTGCTCAAATACTACAATAAGAATGCACAGACCACTAGATATATGGCATTTGAAAGTGTATCGTTGTAGACGTCCCTATACAGAAAGCTCTTTGTTCTTGATCAACTCGTTGAGCACCGCAATGATGGCCTTCATGGAAGACTCGTTGGTGTCGGAGTCAACACCACATCCCCACCGGGTGGTCTTGCCGCCGTCTGCGTTCAAGTACAGCACCTCAATGTAGGTGGCAGCCTTGTCCTGGGTTCCCGTACCCAAAGAGTGCTCGTTGTAGTTGACCACCTCGAACAAAGTGCCGAACTGCTTGGCCACGGCATCCACGAACGCAGAGATTGGCCCGTTACCCGTTCCCTTGACGCTGACGCGCTCGCCCTTGACAAGGAGGGTGGCGGAAATGTCACGCGAATCCGAGTTCTTCACCTTGGTCGTGGTGTACTCTTCAAGCACAATTGAAGACGTACCCATGTACATGTAGTGCTTGGAGAAGAGGGCGGTGATCTCCTCGGTCTTTAACTCGCGGCCCAACTTGTCGGCGTGGTCCTGCACCACCGTGGAGAATTGCACTTGCAAGGTTCTGGGCAAGTCCAAGCCCAAAGACCTCAAGATCACCCATGCGGCTCCACCCTTTCCGGATTGCGAGTTGACTCTGATCACGGCCTCGTAGTTTCTGCCAATGTCCTTGGGGTCCAAAGGCAAGTAAGGGATTTGCCAGGTCTGGTCGCCGGAAGCAAGTCTCTTCTCGGACTTGACGAATCCCTTCTTGATGGCATCTTGGTGGGAACCAGAGAACGCAGAAACCACAAGCGAGCCGCCGTAAGGAGCACGGGGGTGGGTGTGGATCTTGTTGCACTTTTCCGAGATGCGGATGATGTCCTCCATGTCGGAGAAGTCCAATTCGGGCGAGACGCCGTTGGTGTAGAGGTTCAAGGCCACGGTGATCAAGTCCACGTTTCCGGTTCTCTCTCCGTTTCCAAACAAACAGCCCTCCACTCTGTCGGCACCGGCCATGACTCCCAACTCGGCCGCAGCCACTCCGCAGCCTCGGTCGTTGTGGGGGTGCACGGAAACACAGATCTTCTCGCGCTCGGTGATGTGCTTGCAAAAGTATTCGATTTGGTCGGCGTAGATGTTTGGAGACGCCACTTCAACGGTGGCCGGCAAGTTGAAGATGATGGGGTTCTCCACCGTGGGCTCCCACACGTTTTTGACGGCCTCGCATATCTCCACGGCAAAGTCCGTGGGGGTATCGGAGAAGCACTCGGGCGAGAACTCGAGGTTCCACTCGGTGGCGGCCTTGGCAGGGTCGTCCTTGGTCAAGGATCTCACGAGCTTGGTGGTTTCAATGGCCTTGGCCACGGCCTCCTCCTTGGACATGTTGAAGACCACGTCGCGGAACACGTCGGACGTGGCCAAGTACACGTGGATGATGGCCTTCTTGGCGCCGGTCACGGACTCCACGGTTCTGCGCACAAGGTGCTCTCTCAGCTGGGTCAAGACCTGGATGGCCACGTCATCGGGGGCGGATTCCACGGCGAAGCGGGTGAAATCAAAGTCGGTTTGCGAGGCCGACGGGAACGACACCTCGATCTCCTTGAAGCCCACCTCCACCAACTTCTTGAAGTACTCCTTCTTCTCGGCAATGGACATGGGGTCCGGCAACGACTGGTTGCCGTCTCTCAAGTCGGTGGAAAGCCACCGTGGCGCCTTGGTGATGGTCTTGGACGGCCACGTTCTGTCGGGGAGCTCGGGGCCCTTGAAGGTAAAGTACTTTTTGCTGGGGTCCTTCAACATGTTGGTGTACGGCTTTATGTTGTATGCCACCTTCTGGCGCAACACCGACGAAGCTTTAAACATTTGGAACGGTGTTTGTGTTGGCGATGAGGCGTGGTTGCTGGTGTAGGAGAAGAAGTGACGCGATTTTTTAGCTTTTTTCAGCCTGCGGCCCGGTTCCGCGCAGAGTGGGGCATGCTGAGAAGGTTCCACGGCGTTGGGGCACGGCGCTGGCTGGGGCGTGCTCGATGCAGGTGCTATGGTAGCCGGTGATCGAGCCGAGATTACGCTTACCGAAGTTACGAAGGTACCCGGTCAATCAGCAATGCTTGGGGACGTTGGGTGTTATGGAGCTGACCATGGAATTGCGCTGTGCGTCATTGGCTGCGACTGCCTCGTGTAGCGAAAATCGTGTCACTTGTGACGGTTACTTGACCATATAATATGGCTATTCACGTTCCATGGTCTGCCAGGGACTCAGTAGTTTACTGTAACAGTAGTTTACTGTAACAGTAGTTTACTGTAACAGTAGTTTACTGTAACAGTAGTTTACTGTAACAGTAGTTTACTGTAACAGTTATTTACTCCAGCAGCTACTTCATAGAAAGCTGTATTGAAATTACGATCCATAAGTAATAGAGTAACTCCAGCTGTTAAAACAGGTAATGATAATAATGTAGCTGTGAAATTTGCTTTAGTTGATCTAGGATTAATCTCCGTAGTAGGGGTTGAATAAAATAGTGATAAGCACTTTGACCATATTTATTCATAACAAATTTACGTAATCTTTTCACATAAGTATCTAAATGACGTCTTAGATGTATTTAGGAGTTCCCATCTGTTTTTTCATAACATTTTTATCTATTACACCACTTTTTAATCAAGCTTTAACTAAGACTTTTAACATTGGATGTAAAATAAGTTATTTAATCACTTACCCATTGTAAATTCAATTAGTCTAGATTTTTCTTCAGGTCACCTCAGTAGTTATTACTGTCACCTCAGTAGTTATTACTGTAACACCTGAGACTCAGTAGTTATTTACTAGTAGCATTTAAAGACTCATCTGTGCTATTACTTGTAGCTATTAACTGGTACTATCAATATTCACTCACATTGCTAAGTGCTACGTCCAAGTACTCACTATCTATTCACTATGCACTAGTAACTGGTACTACTACTACTCTACTACTCTACTACTACTACTCTACTACTCTACTACTCTACTACCTTACTAGTAACTACTACTACTACTACTACTACTACTACTACTACTACTACTACTACTACTACTACTACTACTACTACTACTACCACTACTACTACTACTACTACTACTACTACTACTACTACTACTACTACTACTACCTGACTAGTAACTACTACTACTACCTGACTACTACCTGACTACTACCTTACTAGTAACTACTACTCTACTACTCTACTACTCTTCACTGCTCACTATTCTGGGTCTTTTTACTACTAAGTACTAATTAGTCACTAGTAACTTAGCATTTGATGATACTCACTAGAAACTACGAACAGGTGCTAGTAACCGGTACGACCATCCTACTTCCATGCCATACTACGGATTCAATACTACACTATTAAACTAAACTCACTATAGTACTATATACAAGCCACTACAGCAACTAAGTACTCGCCGTTTACGATTCCACTATTCTGTTTATTGCCACTAATAAGTGGTCATTATGAAGTGCTCACTATAAGTAATAAGTACTCACTACTAAGTCTGACTTGTAGTAACTTCTAAATTGATGTTACTACCACTGGTAGCTACTAACAACTAGTAACTAGTAACCGCTATACTACTATCCTGCAATACTTCTATGCCACTTCACTACACCAAGTTACGTTACACTGCACACCTCACTACTATATCACTAGATTCTCGATGGACACTCCTGACCGTTACTGTGGGTTTACCATTCCTATTAATATACTAGTGTGTAGTTTAGTGAAGTTCAGGTAGTTTAGTGAAGTTCAGGTAGTTTAGTGTAGTGGATTCTACTATACCCTGTTTTAACATTCACCACCAAAAACACTGTATTGGTAACTGGTAGTAACTAGTGTAATTACCGTCTATACTTGTATACTACCATACGATGAAAGCGGCATACTACATTAGTATATTAGTTCCAGTTACTAGTCACTGTAAACTAGTAGCCTACTGCACCATTTCACTACAACTATTGCACTATGTACATTGCTAGTACACTACTTCCTGGTACATTACTTACTAGTAATTAGTACACTTTACTAGTACACTACACAACTTACTAGTACACTAGTACACTACACATCTACTAGTACACTAGTCACCTTATTTTGAATCACTAGTGAAACTTTTGCCAAAAAGTATGAACAGTTATCTGTGTCCGGTCAAGTTACGGGTAGTCATAGTCATGTTATAGATTGATGGAGTCAGTGGGTCATCTTCCACGGTATGCCCGCCATCTCTCATCCAAGAGATGGAAATTCTGGTTTACGTCTGCCGTGTATTTTTCGGAAGCTCTTCAATATCAGCGAAGAACTGGGTCTTCACACTTTGCACAGAGAAGCCCGCATTAAGTCATGGTCTTTAGCAACTCGATGGCATTCATGGTCTTGAAGTGACTAGTATCGTAGAGATCTCTGTTCTGTAGTATCATAGCTTTTGGTAGACCAGCACAGTGTGGTGATTCTCAGTCTTTAAATCCTTGTGCTTGTAGTATTTGTGAAACCTTCTGTGATGTATATTCTTACAGTTATTTTAATAGTCTTTAGTCAGTCTTTAGTCTTTAGTCAGTCTTTAGTCTTTTAGTCTTTTAGTCTTTTAGTCTTTTAGTCTTTTAGTCTTTTAGTCTTTTAGTCTTTTAGTCTTTTAGTCTTTTAGTCTTTTAGTCTTTAAGTCTTTTAGTCTTTTAGTCTTTTAGTCTTTTAGTCTTTTAGTCTTTTAGTCTTTTAGTCTTTTAGTCTTTTAGTCTTTTAGTCTTTTAGTCTTTTAGTCTTTTAGTCTTTTAGTCTTTTAGTCTTTTAGTCTTTTAGTCTTTTAGTCTTTTAGTCTTTTAGTCTTTTAGTCTTTTAGTCTTTTAGTCTTTTAGTCTTTTAGTCTTTTAGTCTTTTAGTCTTTTAGTCTTTTAGTCTTTTAGTCTTTTAGTCTTTTAGTCTTTTAGTCTTTTAGTCTTTTAGTCTTTTAGTCTTTTAGTCTTTTAGTCTTTTAGTCTTTTAGTCTTTTAGTCTTTTAGTCTTTTAGTCTTTTAGTCTTTTAGTCTTTTAGTCTTTTAGTCTTTTAGTCTTTTAGTCTTTTAGTCTTTTAGTCTTTTAGTCTTTTAGTCTTTTAGTCTTTTAGTCTTTTAGTCTTTTAGTCTTTTAGTCTTTTAGTCTTTTAGTCTTTTAGTCTTTTAGTCTTTTAGTCTTTTAGTCTTTTAGTCTTTAGTCAGTCTTTAGTCTTTAGTCAGTCTTTAGTCTTTAGTCAGTCTTTAGTCTTTAGTCAGTCTTTAGTCTTTAGTCAGTCTTTAGTCAGTCTTTAGTCTTTAGTCAGTCTCCATTCTAGTACTTATGGTTAGTCATTATTTCGTGCTCTGCTTTCGTGTGTACGTTCTAGTGAGTCTATTCAGGTCACCCGATGCAGTCCCGTCAAGTGCTACTGGCAAGTCACATGAGGTCTTCGATCAATTGCCATGCCTGTTACCCGAGCAAATCTGAGATGGAACGTTATTACTCTCCAGCCGTCACGATGGCCACCGTACACCACAACATACATCGATCAGCAAGAGCATAACCACTTCAACCTTCAACCACTTCAGCAATGTCAATACCGCTTCAATAATTCAACCACTTCGAGTACCTCATCGACCACTGCGTAACACTTGCAGTCACCTGATAAGATGAGCGTGGAGCAGCCTGCGCAGTGAGGTTCCGCGATGAGATGCCCCAGAAAATCGGCACCTGCACCGCGCCATCTCTTGGGCTGAAAAAATGTCTTTTTCGCTCATCTCTCTTTATCCCCAGCACAATGGCTAAGACTTCGACCAAGACAGCTAAACCGGTGAAGAAGCAAGAGTCTTCGGACTCGTCCTCTTCGTCTTCGTCCTCTTCCTCTGAATCCTCTTCCTCCGACTCTTCTGATTCCGAGGAGAGTGCTGATGAGAAGGACGCCTCGGACTCTGGTTCGTCTAGCTCTGACTCTGAGGACTCTGACAATGAGTCCTCGGACAAGAAGAAGGACGACTCCGAGTCTGACGACGAGAAGGACACCAAGAAGGACACCAAGAAGGACGACTCGTCCGACTCGTCCGACTCGTCCGACTCTTCGTCCGACTCTTCTGATTCCGAATCTGAGGACGAGAAAGATACCAAGGAGGAAGCCAAGAAGGAGTCTTCTGACTCTTCTGACTCTTCTGACTCTGACTCTGACTCATCCTCTGACTCGTCTTCCTCGTCTTCCTCGTCTTCCTCTTCCTCCTCTTCCTCCTCTTCCTCCTCTGACTCGGACTCTTCTGATTCTGAGGACGAGAAAGACACCAAGGAATCTGAGCCAGCCAAGCGGTCGGCATCCGACTCCGACTCCGAGGAGCCAGCAGCCAAGAAGGCCAAGACCGAGGAGGAGCCCGCCACTCTTTTCGTGGGCAGATTGTCGTGGAACATCGACGACGACTGGTTGAAGAGAGAGTTCGAGCCCTTGGGAGGCGTGATCTCGGCCAGAGTCATGATGGAGAGAGAAACAGGCAAGTCCAGAGGTTACGGATACGTCGACTTCGAGACCAAGGCCGCCGCCGAGAAGGCTTTGAACGAGTACCAGGGCCGTGAGGTGGACGGCAGACCCATCAACCTCGATATGTCCAACGGCAAGCCCAAACAAAAACTCCAGAACGACAGAGCCCGGAAGTTTGGTGACGTGGCCTCTGCTCCTTCCGACACCTTGTTCGTGGGCAACCTTTCCTTCAATGCCGACAGAGACGTTTTGCAGGAGGCCTTTGGAGAGTACGGCTCCATCGTGTCGTGCAGAGTGCCCACGCACCCCGACACCCAGCAACCCAAGGGTTTCGGGTACGTGCAGTTTTCATCTGTGGAAGAGGCCCAGGCTGCGTTGAACGCCATGAACGGCTCCTACATCGCCAACAGAGCCTGCAGATTGGACTTCTCCACTCCTAGGGACAATGCCGGAGGAAACCGTGGTGGAAGCCGCGGAGGCTTTGGAGGCCGTGGTGGCCGTGGAGGCCGTGGCGGAAGCCGTGGAGGATTTGGCGGTCGTGAAAGAGCTCCTCCAAGAACCGGTGCCAACGCTGCTGAGTTCAAGGGTACCAGGAAGACATTCGATTAATGATGTACACTATTGACACTTTACATAACGGTAATATATTGAGTAAGAATGCTGTTCTATGCCCCAGCTTTTCAGTGTGAGCCTTCCTATCTTAGTTCTCTTTCTGCACTTTGCCTATGTTTAAAGCTTTCTGTCTGAGCTCTGTCTGAGGTTTCTATTTTAAGCTTCTATTTTAAGCTTCTATTTTAAGCTTTCCATTTTAAGCTTTCCAAACTTGAAGCTTGTAACTGTTCTACTTTAACGCTTTCCACTCCCGTAGCTCTGTTTCATAATACCAGCTCGTTGCTAGGAGCTTATAATGCTCAATGTTTCAGTTTGTTATTGATGCTTCAGAAAATAATAGAGTTATTTATAGCACATTGACACACAATGTTGACATTGACAGTGGTGAGTGAGGCACGTCTCGGCAGAGGCAGGCTCCGGCAGATACTGGCCGTACCTACAAACATGTGCCGTGGCGTCCTGTACATGGGGCTTCTAAAGACGCCCCAGGCAGACGTTTTTCCGTCAAAAAAAGGCGTTCCAGAAAGGCAATTATCATGCGGCTACACACAATGGTGCTCATCGTGTCTCGCTATTGTGATCTCCATTGTAGGATCTCGTTGGGCCCCATTGTAGCTTCTTCGGCTCATTATTAGAGTCGCGGGGGCCGCGTCGTCTGGCCAGATGCGCATGCTAGCAGGGCCCAGATCGGGCCCGCTCCGAGCCCGAGCGGTCTCGCCGATCCCACCCGCCTCGCGGATTTTCCATCCTTTCAGCACGGGCAATATCGGCTGCCGTGTGCATGGACGGCGGGGCCTCACGCCAACCTCAGCCCGCGGTCACGTGACCGATCATTCCCTCTCACGCTCCGTTTCGACTGTCCCGTACTACTCCACAACCAACTCTGGCTCCTCCGCTGTTGGCCCCCCTAGGCTCCCCTCCGCCCCCTCCGCCCGCGCCCCTTTTCCCAACCACTGTCTTTTGCCCGAGCATCTTCTTTTCTGGGCATGAGGAAGGCGGTCACCAAGTTCATCGGCAAGCTGAAGCCGCATGACCACAGCTCGTTCCGGATCGACCACGGCTCCGTGGAAGACTTTTACATCGCCTTGGATGATCCCCACAAGCACTTTGTGGCTGGCGACGAGATCTCCGGCCAGGTCATCTTGCTCAGTAAGAAGAACTTGGCCAATATCGTCATTACCTTTTCGCTATGCGGCTACGTGAAAATCAACGCCTCGCCGCAGAGCAAGTTACGGTCCATGAAGCATGTTTTGTTCAATCATACCATCAAAATCTACGGGCCCGATCTCAACAACCTGGGCCCCGAGCGGACGCTCGCGAACCCCTCCAAGGCGCCGAACGGCTCGGATCTCAGGCCTGAGCCTTCTCCGCCGGGCCTTATAAACGGCCTAGATAAGGGCGAGCACAGATTCCCGTTTGTGGTGAAGCTACCGCACAAGAAAATCTACACCAGTCTTGACTTCGGCAAAGGCGCCATTCTCTACGTGCTACGAACGAATCTTTCCACCGTAGAGTCTGCGCTTGGCTCGCTCAAGTCCAAATCCACCGACGCTTCCGGCGCCGACTCGTCAATGACGCTAATGAAATCGCTCTCCAAGCTCCACCATCCGTCCTATACCTACGAGAAGACGATCAACCTTATAAGCCCGGTCGATGTCGCCATGTACTCCAAGCCCAAGCAAAAGAGGCTTACCATCAGGGACCCTAAACGAAGCAGGCATCCAAGGGTGCAGTCTTCTAATTGCACCATCAACACCGGAGCCACGCTCTCTTCCAACAATTCCGACGCCGAAAGTGTGAGGAATACCAATCACCTGGCAAACAGTCCCAATAGTGCCGCCGTGGCCTCGCCGACTCTACCGGAAAACCCTCAAAACAACATCAAGGTCGTAATGGAAGTGGCACATGGCGGCTTCTTGCGTGGTGAGCTTATCCCCATCAAACTCTCCATTAACCACTTGAAGAAGATCCAGGATACCCGCGGGATCATCGTGACCTTGGTGCGAGTGTGCAGAATCGACTATGGGCCTGACGGCTCCTACGAGTCGTTCCGCAAGGACTTACAGCAGCTGGTGATTCCGCTCTATGTGGACCCAGTCACCCTCTCCCTGGAGATAAGTACAAGCCTTCGAGTCCCCGCAGACGCCTTCCCCACAATCACAGGGTGTCCTCTGGTATCATTCCAGTACTTCATAGAGGTCATGTTGAATCTCTCAGGCAAAACATTGAGCCTAGAGGCACCATCCGAACAGCCAAAGTGCAACATTGTTCCGCACGAAGAGCCTCAAGGGGCTTCTCCAGGAACACCCTCCGGAGGGTCTTTTAATTTCCATTCTTATGCTCACAATCGGTCGGAATACATCAACACCGACAAGTATAAGCGGCTGAAAAAGTTTCTTCAGATGGCTACCGAGATAGTGATCGGCACCCACCGCCTGGATAAAACCAATACCTCCATCTCAGACGCTTCGGTCAGCAGTACGCGTCGCTCCTCAACCAGCTCCAACTCTCACTCGTACGGACAAACCTCATCGTCAGTTATTTTCAGCACCAATCCAAGCATGAACCATAGATCCGCTCAGCCATCTCCCCACATAGCAGCGGTGCATGAACTTCTGGAAGTTCATGATTTCTCCACTCCTCCATATACTAATAATAGACCAGAGAGCAGAGGCACCTCTCCCCTCCACAATCCAACTCGCGGACAGGTTGCAGGTGTTCCTTCATACAACGAGATTGTTGTCCCGGCTCCAGACATATCGCTGAATCTTACAGAAAAACAGCAAATGCTCCAGCACGAAGCCAGCCTTCTCCCGTCCGAGCCGCAATTTGACGATGACTCGGACGACTCAAATGTTGCGCCCCCAGTCCCCGTGTTTTCCAGTCGTGAAGCGGCCAGCACAACCCTGTCGAATGAAACTGCGACTACAAATCCTGTTTCACACCAACATGACTTTGGGCAAACAGATCTCGCGTCGTCGCAGAATATTGAAAGTGTGAGTTACTTCAATATGCCGCACGACGACGATGAATTGTACGAGATTCCCGATATTCATGAGGGTATTGGCCTGGAAGGTGACAAAGACTACGTGCCCAACTACTCGGAAGCGGCCAACGACCGACTTGTCGATCAGCAGACCGAATCCAATGAGCATTGAAGACACCTAGGATTGATACACCTGGGTTTAATTCTACGGACTGAAGATCCTTCTAAGGTCCTCAATTCACTCGAGTCCTTGTTCCCAATAAGATTGTTGTATATAAATTCATCATGCACTTTTCGCAAGGTACAACTCCTTCTTCAAAGACGTCACAGTGTCGTTGAGCTGGTCCCTCTCCTGCTTCATAATGTACAAATCGGCCTCCAAGTCCTTAAGCTTCATATTGTAGTGAGCAAAGTTAAACTCCTCATCGTCTCCTGGCGATGCCTCGGCATGAACGGCCTCTGGGTCGTTGACGTTTTCCCCAACATTACCCATGACCGTAGATCTCTTGGAAACAGTGGCCGCTTTCTTGAACATCTTCAACTCATTGTTTTCTTTGACCAAACGGTCCATAGTTATTCTTTGGTTCTTCAACTCGTCCTGCGTCAAGTCAAGCGCCTTGCTGGTGTTTTTGACCGACTGCAAAGCGTCACGGTAGTTTTCCTCAAATGTCCTGAGCGACACCAATTTCGCCTGCAACTGGTTCTGCAATTCCTCCACCTCTGCCTTGGACCCGTCATGCTGGATCTTGGATGTACGCAACAAGCTGTCGATTTGCTGCTGCAACTTGGTCACCACGTCTCTGTCTTGGGAGGCCAACAGACGCTGTTCGTCGTCTTGTTGCGAGGTGTTCTTCCAGATCTCGATCAACGAGTCTAACTTGCTAGAGATTCGGCCCATGGATTTGCGTCCACCCTGGCTGACGTCACGGTCGGTTGCTTCGTTGTCGTTGTCATCGTCATCAGCCACGACCTCGGCATTCAAAGCACGGTACTCGTTGAACTCAAGGCTCAAGTCCTCGTACTTGTGTTTCCACTCCACAATCTCCTTTTGCAAATGCAGCTCCAGCTTGACTGTGGCCGTCAAGGAAGTGATTCTGTCCTCCTGACCTTTGATGATTTTCTGCAACGTGGAAATCTCCCCGATCTGGTTCTGCATGAATGGCTCAAACCGACTTTGTCTTTCCTTGAGCTGGCTGTTCTCGGCCTCCAAATACACCAACTTGTTCATCAAGTCGAGCCGGTCTAGCTTGTACTTGGTCAATTCCGTGAACCCTCTTCCTGTGGTGACACTCGTGGTGTCGGCATCTTCGCTGATGGCCAAGTCGTTGGGGTCCACGGCGTTTCTCAATTCGGTAACAAGAGCTTCCTTTTCGGCCAACTCCTTTTGGTATTTTTCGTGCCGCTCCTTAATGTCGGCCTCGTGCTCCAGTTTGAGCTTGGCGTTTTCCTTTTCAATAAGATGGATCTTTTCAGTGGCGGCCTGCATCTGAGCACTGGCACTGGCTTTCAACTCACTCAACTCGGCATTGAGCTGGGCAATGATGCGCTTAACGTTTTCGTCGTCATGGGACTTTGTTGGAGCAATGATTCCCCTTTTCTTAGGGTCGTAGGTTTGAGACTTGACTGAGTCTTTGGCCTTGAGCTCATTGGGTCCAACAGACCGGCTTGCTTCTGCCAACCCAGCGAGTGCAGCGCCAGCAGCAGGAGATGAATGACCATTGGAGGTGGCTTCAAGAGGATCGAGTTCGGGGGTCTTGATGTCTCGCCCACTGAACAAAGGCTTCTCGTTATCGGCTTCGTCATTGACCTCGTAAGGTGCAACCGAGTGGTTTACTTCGTCGAACGTGTTGGAGTTAGCAAAAGACGACTCGTGTTCGTCGGCAACAAACTTGTTACGGAAATTGGAGGTGGTGTCTACCTCACTCACTGCACTCGAGGAAGGAATGTCCACCTCCACAAACTTATCAGGGTTTTCGGCCCCATTGACTGGAGCTGCGTCCTCAAAAGTTTCCTGAGTGGCAAGTTCCCGGTCATTTTCATGAGTAGACCCGTTTTCTTGGGAATGCTTGGGGTCAAGAGACCTGTTGAGGCGTTCCGTGGATCCATTGGGGGTTCTGAATTCCTCAATACCTGCACTCAAGCTCCGGCGGTGACGGGTGAATGCATCTTCTGAAGGCAGCGGTGACACTGGTCTTCTATTGAGCACTCCTGCAGCACCTCCACTGGCAGAAGCAGCAAGTTTTCTAGGGGCATCGTTGGGGGCTGCAACGCCTTCGTCGCCATTGCGCATGAAGTGGTCAGCAGTGATGATGTCCAACTCGAACACCATGGTTCCCAATTCTTGGCCATTGTAGTTTTCGTACGTAGAGTAGTTTCCTGGATCGGAGTAGATGTAGTCATTCTTGTCTCCGCCCATGATCAACAACTTATTCAATTTGGGCAAGAATGTCATGGAGTGGCCACACCGAGGCCCGGGGGCACCCTCAGACAAGTTCTTGGGTAACTTGGACCATCTCATGGTCTGGAGATTCAAACAGTATAATGTGTCGTAGATGACGCCCGAGAAATCATTGCCTCCGTACACATAAAGACGGTCGGCTACTACGCACGCAGAGTGCTCATTGACAGGGAAGGGAACATCGCCCAGAGTCTCGAGTTGCTGCCATTTGTTGGCCGCAGAGTCAAAGCACCACACGTCGTTGGAGACCTTCTCGTTGTTGTAAACACCGCCAAAGATGTAGATTTTGTTCTTGTAGATGCTCATGGTGTGGTTGGTCAACGGAGGAGGCTTCAAGTTGTTGAGCGGCTCCACCAACTCCCAGCGGGCCTTGGGCAGCTTAAAAGAGGTCAACTCGAAGTAGTACATGTCATTGTACACGTCGTTCTCCAATTGGCCACCAAAAAGATATAGTCTGGACGTGGAGCTGTTAAGAGACACCACGCCAATCAGGTGGCCGTAGCGACCACGCGGCTTGTTCAAGATGTGCAGGGGGATCGTGTACTTGCGGTTGTTGATGTTGAACATGTAGAAGTTGTCGTCAGGAAACCCATTGTAGTCTGTGTCGACCGTGTCACCGCCGTAGATGATGTAGGCGTTTCCACACAAGACTGAAGAGTGGCCCACGCGAGCAGGCGGGTTATTGTTGTTGACCACGTCGATGTGATGCGCCGTCAAGCTTTCGATTTCTTTCCCGGAGGGGGACAAGTGAGGGATGATTTTCCAGGTGTCGCCAAAGACAGAGCCGTCTTTCAAGCCGCCCATCAAGAAAATGTCATTCTTGTCCGAGGAAACCGATGCAGCTGCATGTCTGTAGCGAGGGAAAGGCGAGTCAAACAATTTATGCTTTTTCCAGGGCGTAGAGGCGATGACCGCAGGAGCCGACGGTGCCGAGTCAGTATGGGAATCCGGCGAGGCCACAGCGGCGGACGTGGCGCCGTTGGACGAGCCATGGGCCGGGCTTGAGCCATTAGCAATGGCGTCAGCCGTGGCGTTGTTGGCGTGGCTGTCGTTGGTGGAGGCGGAGTGCACATCGTAGTCAGGGTCTCTTTTGGACAGAGAAGACGGGCGACCAAGATACGAGTGTCTTTCTTCAGCGGGGTCGGAAGAGGCAAGCGAGGTGTTGGCGTCATGGTCCTTTTTCTTCTTGCCGAATTTGAAGCGGGCCATGGTAGGTATAGGGTTCAGCGGGAGATCGGGCGGAAGAGCGGAGGGTTCTGCCTCGGTGTGGGCCGACAGACTGTATGGACTGTGCTAGGGTGTGGTGTGCTGGCGTAGAGCAAAATGGACCCTGAAGCAATCAAGGTGGCGTGGGCGAAGGGCCTTTTGGGGGGAAGAAGGGTGTGGCGGAGAGCGAGGGGAACGCCTGGTTATATGGTCAAGACTTGTGGAGGAATCGACTGTAGACAAGGTGCGCATGGGTGATGCAAAAAAAACCGACGCACCGGCGAAAAGCCGCACTCAGAGCGGAAACTTACTGTAGCGAGCCTGACGCACCGGATGAAAGAGGAAATAATGAGACTGGGGACTAATGCACTCCCCGGGCCAGTGCCCTACAAAGGAAACGGGAGCCTTCGCCTGTCCCGATCCGGCCACTGTCGGGCCTGCATCTTCCGGCCCACGTATTGCGCCTACATATCGGGCCGACATACTCGGGCCTATACGTAATCCATAAGTAGTGGACCTCGGTACTGCTGACGGAGTGCGATGTGAGGGGAAACAACTGCTACAATACCACGAGATGACTGGAGTCGTTGTGGTGTTAGACCAGTGTGCTTTCGGCTTAACATAGAGTCAGGAGGTGATTTTGTTGCATGGTTGTTGATTTTTAAGTAGACCCTTTTTTTCCTATTGGGTTCTGACAAAGGATTGTCTCAGTGATACACGTTGCAAACAATGGGCTTGGCGCAGATCTTCGTTACAGTAAAATACAAGATTCTTCCTCAGAATTCATCCATGGGAGATAAGCGAGCCGTCTGCAGTGACAATAGAGATGGACCTGAGACATGCGGCCCATGGACCACCTTCTGTCCAGATTCAAAGATCCAGACACAGGGTTTGGCCTGGGGTGAAGAGTGATTCGGGGTGTGCTGCTGCATGAAGCTGCTTTGATAAGCTAACTCAATCCAGTATTCAATCCAGTATTCAATCCAGTATTCAATCCAGTAATTTGGAATGTGCTATGTCAAGAGCCTGCCGGCGGGGCATGCCATTGTCCCGTGCGTGGGCGCGTGCAGGCCGCGCAGTAGACCACTTCCATTTGGGGGAAGTGAAAATTCCCTCTTTGGGTAACTCCGCAGCGGCGTTGGTGTACGGCTGCACTGACGTCTTGACGTCTTCACTGTACGTTCACTGGTGTCGTCTTCACTGATGTACGGGTGCACTAGTATATGGATGGGCTCCTGTTCACTTTCGGCAATCACTTGACTACTTCGATTCTTCAAATTCCCTGCCTTGTAAGCAGCGTATGCTCCTTCAGGACTGGTACCCTCTGGTTCCCACTAAAAAGAACTATCGATACTCCTTGAATATCCTGAATCGACGGTCCTTCGCGTCACAGACCACCCTACCACCTTCTGGAGCGTGCTCCGATAGTGCGTGCATACAGCACCGCTCTACATGGGCACATCGCGCTCCATACACCCAACACCACACCATGGGCTTCGTGTACGATCCACAAGTGCAGCTCCAGCAGCTCTTTCCGGATGCACGGGCCTTAGACAATATCGACGAGGTGCTTCTTTACATTGGCCGGCAGAAAAGGGCCACCAACGCCCAAATCTCCGCCCTTGCAGCCTCGTATGAGCACCCGATCGACATCCACTCTGACATCCAAAACATGGTGGCGTCGTTCCAGCAAGTCCGCCAGCATGCCCACAATACGCACGACCGCGTGTTGGCGGCTACGGCGGCTATCCAGAAATTGGATATCACAAAGCAGAACTTGGTGCTCTCAATGAAAGTGCTCAAGCGCCTTCAGATGCTCATGAATGCATTCAATAGTCTTCACAGCGTGATCCCCACCCACGACTACAAGCAAATCGCCTCGTTTCTAGGAGCCGTCAAAGGCCTCTTGGAGTTTTTCAAAGACTACAAGTCCATTGACGAAATAGCCGTGTTGTACCAGCGCATCCACCTGACGCAGAATAAGTTGGTGGACGACGTGTTCATTGACTTCGAGGATTCCTTCACCAACCACTTTACCAACGATAAGCTTCAGTACGGGTGCGAGATCTTGGAGCTTGCGGGCCTGAAGTACAAGGACAAGTTGCTTACGTGGTTCTACAACCTCCAGCTCAAGGAAATCTCTTCTATCTTCACCTCCGGGGAGGCGGGCAGCATAGAGAACTTGAACCGCAGGTACATCTTCTTCAATAATGTGTTGGACAATATCCAGACCAACTTCCTCCTGGTTTTTCCCGAGCGCTGGCTGGTCGACCTAGAGCTCAGCAAGCTCTTCTGCAAGATCACCAGTCAGGAAATCCCTTCGAGATTGGCCGAGACCAATGTGTCTCCTACCGTCATCTTGGATGCATTAACAAGTACCCTTGCCTTTGAACGAAAACTCAACGATAAGTTTGAAACGAGTGACTTCACCAAGGTCATTCTGGCGGTGTTTGAGCCTTACCTCATCACATGGGTTAGGGAGCAGGAGCAATTCATTGCCGGTAAGTTTGGCGAGTTGTACCAGAGACCAAAGATCCCCATGGAGATCGCTAACGCCGTCAATTGCAAGGACTTATTGGCAGTCTTGCGGGTTAACAGTGTGCCCAACTTCGCCGACTCATCTGTGGAGCTATTCAAGCTCTTCCAGAAGTCGCTAAGCCAATCAATCAAGATCTCCCTGGGGGACATTTTGGTGGCACTATCTTCTACGTTTGGCAAGTTCATCAAGGATTACCACAACAACATCCTATTGCCAGTGTACAACTCGTCACTCGAACACCCCGAGGGCATCGAGTCCATCAAATACCTTACGATGCTCTTCAACACGGCCGACTACATTATCCAGAACACAATCGATCTAGAGGACCGGTTTTTCAAGGTCACCGATCCTGCATTCAGAGAAAAGATCCAGTTTGAATACGAAAAGAACATGTACTTCGAGCTTATCAGCAAGTCAATCAAGGCACTTGTCAATAAGGTCAGCGTCGATCTCAGCTTCTCTTGGCGCTTGTTCGAGAACAATAGCTGGGACTCCCTTGAGGCTGTTGTGGATACATCCAACTACATGGTGGACTTTATAGCGTCGTTGAAAGAGAACCACAGGATGATCTGCCCTCTTATTATCCGGGAAAGTTACGTGCGAAACTATGTGGACCGGTTGGTGGAGCGCATAATCTCCGATTTCATGAACAAGCTCAGCCTCATCAAGCCCCTAAGCATCACCGCTATAGAGCAGATTCTTTTCGACGTGACGTCGCTCAAGGCCTTTTTCAAGACCATTTTCGACCTCTGCGACCCCAACTGCGAGGAGGGGTCCATGAGTGAATCCAGCGCCCCCAGGGCGTACTTACGGCACTTGGGGTCGCAGTTCTCCAAGCTTGAGATCCTCCTCAAGTTGTTGCTCACCCCAACGCTACCTGTGGAAAATATAGTTGAGAGCTATGTTGGAATGATCGGAGACAAATCCGTGGCCAACCTCCGAAAGGTGCTCACCTTGAAAGGAATCGCACCCAATGAACAACTGCGATATGTGGAGAACTTCAAGTTGACCGTCCTCTCCCACGATGACTTGCAAGAAGAGTCACCCATTCTACTGCCAATGGGCTCAGAAAGCCACAACGCATCCCCAATGGCACATCCGTCATCGCAAGCTCCAGCTGCACCTGTAGCACTCAGAGATGTGCTCCACAGCAAGTCGCCGGAGCCGCACATCCCAGAATTTCTCAAGAACAACTCGGCCAAATTGCAGGCAATGAAGTTTAATAATGCATTACGGGACTTTTCCATCAACGGCGAGAACCACGTGAACAAACTCAACGAGAACTTCAAGAACTTCGGCAAGTTCTTCCGCAAGGACGACTAGGTCCTGCATCTAGTGCGCATCTTCAATCACCTGTCAGCACCTCATGCGTCGTCATCTCCTCCACGGCTATGCTTATCAAGATCTGTGGCCTTCGGTCCACCGAAGCTGCACAAGTGGCAATCGATAGTGGTGCCCATCTTCTTGGGGTGATTATGGTGCCCAACAGGAAAAGAACGTGTCCTGCACAACAGGCAGCAGAGATCTCCAGCAGAGCCTCTTTGGCTAGGAGACAAGACAGAAAGAAATCGGCAAAGGAGATCTTGGACAGTTTGCAGGCCCAGGAGTTTGCCTCGCACAGGGAATATTTCCTCACGGCCAACCGTCTCATCAAGGAAAACGGCCCCTTCCTCGTGGGAGTGTTCCGGAACCAGAGTGTGGACGAAGTGTTCCGTGTGGCCCAGGAGTGCAAGCTCGACTTTATCCAGCTACACGGCAGCGAGAATCTCCAAGAGTACACTGACCGTAACCGTGACCATGCCTATGGGATCATCAAGAGATACGTAATTCCAGACCATGCCGAAGAGATGGCGCAGTTCTTCCCCACGCTAGCTCAGCGGTCCAACGCAGGTCTATTCCTTCCCCTTCTCGATTCGGAAGCTGGCGGCGAAGGCAAGACCATCGATTGGGCCTTGATCAATGATCTCGACGGCCATTTTCTTTTGGCCGGAGGCTTGAAGCCCGAAAACCTCGCCCAAACCCGGCCATACTTGAAGAATGTCATGGGATTTGACGTCAGTGGCGGCGTGGAAGACGCTGATGGCGAGAAGAATTTAGATAAGATCAAAGCGTTTATAGCCGAAGGAAACAAACTCACATAGTATACCCAGACATTCAGCATAACACTTCAATACTGAACACTGACACAACTACAACTAACCTCAAAGCATTCTATAACTATTCTGTAGCATCACATCCTTAATCCTCTTGGTCCCAGTTGCCTGGTTTCCTCTGTTGAGGCATCTGTGGCCCACCCGCTCTCTTGGCCATGATGATCTGGTCAATGGACAAAATGGTGCATGCAGCCTCGGTAGCAAGGTTGATTGCCGACTGCTTTGCCGACAAGAGGTCGTAGATTCCCGCCTCAGTGACATCCACCAAGCCATCGTCGGAAGCAGAGTCAATATCCACACCCTTGGTCAAGCCCAGGCCGTCGCCGGCAGAGTGTGTGGCGTACAACTGACTCAAGGTCTCGGTAGCATCCAAGCCCGAGGTGTCGGCCAAGACTCTGGGCACCACTTCAAAGGCCTTGGCGTAGTTTTTGATGGCAAGCTGCAACAAGCCAGGGGTCTTTTCTCCGTACTGAGTAATCAACTTGACCAACTCAATCTCCACCGCACCGGCTCCGGGCAAGAGCCTATTGTCCTTGACCAAGCCCTTGATGGCGTTGATGCCGTCGTCAATGGCTCTCTCGATGTCGTCCAAGTTATTCTGGGTGGCGCCTCTCAAAACAATGGTGGAGGTTCTGGACGTGGACTCCTCACTCTGTCTGAAAACCGTCACACGGTCACCACCGATTTCTCTAGTTTCGATCACATCAATCGAGCCCATCTCCTCCGGTAAAGGAGCACCCAATCTAGGGAGAGGCGTGGCGCCGCACACCTGGCAAATGCGTCTGACGTCGAACTTGGACGGCACCTTCAACACCAAGATGTGGTACTTGTTGAAGTAATGGAGCGCAAGCTCGCCCACATTGGAGCCGGCAATCACCACCCGCACCCCGGAGTCGCTGATCTCCGAGCACATGGCGTCCAACTGCTGCTCCTCACCCTTGGTGAAGTCCAACATCTCCTGCGCGTTGTGGAGCAACACCGTGCCCTTGGTCTCCGTGGTGGAGATGTCGATGGGACACGTGAACACCACCACCTTGGACTTCTCCCGCACGTGTTTGACGTGGCCCTCGGGCTCGCGCGGGAACACCATGCCCTTGACCACCTCGGAGTTGCCCAAGGACGAGCCCATGATCTTCACCACACGCACATTGTCAATGTTGAAGGCCTGCGGCTTCTTGGGGTTGAGAATCAACTTGACCGCGTCCGTCACAAGCCTGCTGATGGTGTCCTCCAAGCCGTACTGCTTGGCGGCCACCACCGGGCGGATCACCTTGAGAAGCTGTTCCTCGTCCACCACGTTCTCCACCGAGTCCACCACCAAGGTGTCCAAAGTCTCGGTCAAATACTTCTTGGCCAAGTTGAAGCCCTGGATGATCTCCGGGACACTCAACCCGGTGGTGAGGAGCTTCTCGCTGATATTTAGCAACTCGCCCGCCAAAATGATCACCAAGTTGGTGTTGTCGCCCATCTCGAACTCCTGCTGCTTGGACGCCATGATCAACATCTTGACTGCAGGGTGAACGATGTCCAACTCGTTGAGGATGGTGGCGGCGTCGTTGGTCACAAACGTGCGGTCATGCTTGTTGACCAAGATCTTGTTGCGCCCGCTGGGGCCCATGGACGTGAGCACAATGGACGAGATCTCGCGCACCGCCTCGATGTTGCGGATGGTAGCGCCGTCCTCGGCCGAGTACGACGAGTATCCTTGCTTGAAAAGGCCTGCGTTGGGGGCCGACGGCAATTTCAACGACATGCTTATGGTGGTCTAGAGGTGTTTTGGGTTTTTTTTCTGAGGCCTCGCGCACGTGATGCGCAGTCAGTCCTCCATCCACCACTTGATGTATTTATTGCTTGTATGTTGTATTTATTGCTTGTATGTTGTATTGTATGTTGTGTTGTATGTTGTATTGTATGTTGTATGTTGTATGTTGTATGTTGTATGTTGTATGTTGTATGTTGTATGTTGTATGTTGTATGTTGTATGTTGTATGTTGTATGTTGTATGTTGTATGTTGTATGTTGTATGTTGTATGTTGTATGTTGTATGTTGTATGTTGTATGTTGTATGTTGTATGTTGTATGTTGTATGTTGTATGTTGTATGTTGTATGTTGTATGTTGTATGTTGTATGTTGTATGTTGTATGTTGTATGTTGTATGTTGTATGTTGTATGTTGTATGTTGTATGTTGTATGTTGTATGTTGTATGTTGTATGTTGTATGTTGTATGTTGTATGTTGTATGTTGTATGTTGTATGTTGTATGTTGTATGTTGTATGTTGTATGTTGTATGTTGTATGTTGTATGTTGTATGTTGTATGTTGTATGTTGTATGTTGTATGTTGTATGTTGTATGTTGTATGTTGTATGTTGTATGTTGTATGTTGTATGTTGTATGTTGTATGTTGTATGTTGTATGTTGTATGTTGTATGTTGTATGTTGTATGTTGTATGTTGTATGTTGTATGTTGTATGTTGTATGTTGTATGTTGTATGTTGTATGTTGTATGTTGTATGTTGTATGTTGTATGTTGTATGTTGTATGTTGTATGTTGTATGTTGTATGTTGTATGTTGTATGTTGTATGTTGTATGTTGTATGTTGTATGTTGTATGTTGTATGTTGTATGTTGTATGTTGTATGTTGTATGTTGTATGTTGTATGTTGTATGTTGTATGTTGTATGCTTGTTGTTTGTATGCTTGTTGCTTGTTGCTTGTTGCTTGTTGCTTGTTGCTTGTTGCTTGTTTTATTGTCGTGTGCTTCTACTAGATCTATATTCGGCCCAAGATCACTTGTCTTCCTGCCTGAGACAGTCCTTTGATCGTTAATATAGAGTAGACACCTGGACTTGGAGTCGTCACATTCTTTCTCTGTAGAAGTTAGATGTTCTCTGATCATTGCAGAGACAGCGCGTTTTCTGATCCGTGTAGATAGCATGTTCTCTGATTGTTAATATGGACAGCTGGGCGACTCTGCACACTTTTCAAGGACGACTCCTCCAAGAAGGCTTCATGTGGATTAGTATGCCACTTCTTGAGCCAGAAACGGAATTCCACGCTCTCACATGGCCTCTGAAAAGATATTCTGCTCCCTGGCAAGTCGTTCAGTCATTCCCCTGAAGCGGCCCTGCGCAACACGACTTCTCCCTTCGTTTATCCTCTCTAAAAGTACCTGGCCATTTCAATAACCATACCATGAGTCAAGACCTTGTCTCAAAATGTCCGATTTAATATCCAATCATGGAGCTTCAACCTGTAACTGGTCAAATTTCGGGATTCTCCACAAACGGACGTAAAGATTCTAGTGCGTGTGGACTGCCACCAAAATGCTCCTTCAACACGGAATTGTACATTGCAAAAAGCTTCTCGTACTTCTGGAGCTTCACTTCCTTGTCCTTTATGGCTACCTCGAACTTGCTGATGTCACGTTGTAACTGCTGCTGCGCCTGTTTCTTCCTTTGTCGGCACTTGGACGCAGCCACTCTATTCCGTTCAAGCAACCTCTCCTTTTTCCATGCTGCGGACCCGGGAATCGGGCCGTCGTTGGGATTAAATATCACTTCGTTGTTGTATATGAGTGTGTGGTTTGGAGGAGGCACTCCGGCCATGGGTGTATTCTGTGGCTTCAAGTGTGCCGCTGTGGCTGGCGAGTCGACACCTCCGGGAACACCGGCGGCCACGTCGACGTCTTCACGTGCTAAGCCGTTTCGATTGAGGGGCCCACTGGCAGAGATTTCTGGCGCCATAGAACTTATGGCTGGACGGTTGGATGTGATGTTCCAGTGGCTTCCTCCAGCAACTGTACCCCCGAGATTTCCACCCACGGGGTTCACCTGGCTAGTGGGACTAGCATCTGCAAAAGTATCGTCGTGGAAGACGGGTCTTTGCCGGTCACCAACATTAAACTCATCGAACAGGTCCTCGTCTATGAAGTATGCCTCGTGGTTCACAATCTGCCCAATCTGACCGTTGGAGATGGATATACGCCGGTGTCTCGTGCCTCCGTAAGGCACGTGCATCGTAGGGTCATATAGCGGGGGGTTGGTGAGGGGATATGAGTTGATGTCGAACGGGTTGTGGAACGATAGCCCGCTGAAAGGCACCGCATGCTTAGTATGTTGGGCATGGCCGTGCTGGCCTGGCGCTTCGTTCAGTTGCGCATGTGTCTGGCTCTGAGATAACTGCTGCAGTAACTGAGCCTCTATTAAATCCTGAGCCGAGGGCACTTTGGAGACTTGTGCCGCCTTCTCTGGGAGGTTTGAAGCATCCATATTATCTTCCTGTTTCACTTGCATACTCAGCTGAAATGGAAGATACTCCGTTGACGCCATGGTAGACTTGGATTGCATGGAAAAATAGGGAGAGCTTTCAAATGGATTGCAGAACTGGGGCTTTGGTATGGATTGCAGAACTGGAAGCTGGGGCTTGGATATGGATTTTTCTTGTTTAAAGCACAAATCTAGGGGTGGGTTAAAAAAAGAAAATGTCTGGGATTTCGGAATGTGAGTAAACTGTCCGACCAAATAATAAATTGCGGCTCCTGCTCGATTTTCAATTTTTCTCGTCCTATGCGCTCTTTTGCAGATAGACGAACTCTGGATCTGCGAGAATACTTTTTTTCAGGGAGTCTAGTTCCTGCTTTGAAATTTCACCACTTTCGCGCCAGTTTTTCTCATTCGCCTCTGAGACGCAAACTGAAGAACCTCAGGTGCAGGTATATCATGAACCCACATCCTTAATATCCACGACGTAAAATGGTTAACTCGTGGTTTGTCTGAAAAGTATCTTCGAGCACCATTCGAGTTTGCGCTTATGCGTGGGTGCGTGCTGGCCTTCCCAAGAAGCGAGAAGTTATGTTCAACTCGGTTGTATACAAAACTTCCTGCGTATTGGCCCGGTGTACGCCCCAACATCCGTGAAAAGAAACCATGCAACGAAAAAATTTGGGTCACTTTAACCGATCGCATCATTGCACTCTCACTCAATGAATACATCAGTGCACCAAGGAAGGATCACTCCGAAGGCCACCCCTTCCCCTCTAGTAAATGCATGGTAAAACATGAGATCCCTCAACGGCGAGCGCATTTCGAATGCACATGCGTTTGTCTTTTCCTGGTGTCCCTTTGTGCGTTGCTCACCCCAATCCTTGCATACATGCATGCATGTATGCGGTGACATGCGCCAGGCGATTCTGCACTGTTGCCCAATTCACGAGCTATTGTCTCATATTCGTCCACATACTGTAGCAGACCTCCGGACAATCACGTTTCTTGGATCGGGGCCCGGGTTCTAGTCTCAGTGCAGTCCAGAGTGAGGGGCGTTGGCGAGCCGTGGAACAGGGCACACAACCACTATGGGGGTGCATCGGGTATTTGTCATCATATCTCGGCACGGCGCACATCCGAACCCCTCGGGTAGTGCGCCGCGGGTGGCCAAATGTATCTAAATTCGGTGAGGTCTAGTCCAGGTGTGCACAAGCGCCACCGCGGCTACCTCAGCCCATCTATGCCTACCTACAAGCAACTTGTGGAGCTCTTGCAGCAACATAAGTTCGACACCACAGGCTTCCGGGACAGATTCTGTGAGTATCTACCGCACGCGACGGAGATATCTGAGAATCATTTCTTTGATGTGATTGTTGAGCATCAGCGTGGGTTCAAATGGTTTGGCATCCCTCTATATAGTAGCAAGTCCTTGCTTCCGCTTCTAGACCCCCCGTCATTTCTGAGACTAGACGGAGGCAAAATTCTCTTGGCAAATGACTCCTTGAATAATTATGTTTTGCCGGATTTGGACTGGTCGTGGGTCTGGGACCTGTGGTACGTCTTGATGCTTAGTGACGTCGACGAGCAGGGCTGGCTCTACTCGCTGTTTTGGCGCTTCAATTCTCGGTGGCACGGAAAGTACTATTTCGGGGACTTTGTCCGAAAGCGCATTTGGATCAGATTGCGTCGTCAGAAGTCCAATTCAGACCACTGATCTATGAAGACAAAGTTGTGTTGTCATGATGTAGAATTCAGCATGAAAGAAGCGAGCCTCTGGGTGAAGAGGGCCTTAGTAAAGTGGATTTTGAGTGAAACTATCTCCTGCAAAAAGAATCCTCCACATAATTCGTGTGGTTGTAAATCCTCAAAGAGGGCCAAAATGTGTAAGAAATTTAATTCAAGGCAGCTCCCGTGTTTCGTTCGTATGGTAAGAAGAAATAAAGTAGATTCCCAATGAAATAGTATAATTAGCCATGAAAGTATTCTGGGAACTACGCGAGGTCATATATGATTGTTTCCACTTTTGCAGCAATTCTCTTACATCCCTTGTTTCAGAATAGAGGCAACATGCACACAAAAATGACGGAAAACTATAAAAGGCCTTTGGCTTTCCTGACCCTTAATATCCAAATTTCATGGATTCCAACGACTTGGCCATAGCCCTCATTGTAGCTAAGGTGGCCTTCCAAAGTCGTCTGACATTTGACAGTGTGTGCTTTGCTTCATGAATCGATCCCAAGTCCTATGGCGTTATGAGATACATGACATATTATGGTATCATCTACTAATAAACAGTTGCATTGGAGAAATTGACCCAAGGCCTTTCGAAAAGATTTAGAAAGAAGCGTGAATACAATTTTGTTGCACCGCCCTTGCGCAAGAGCCGCTATTTCGATGCCGCTTCAACCGTCAAGAAAGTCAGAGGTGTATGCTTGTACAAAGCTGGCCCCAAGACAGTCCAATCAATTGAACACTTCAAAGAATCTTTGGAAATGGGGGCCTGGGTGGCCACCGACAGAGTTTGCACCTGCCTTGTGAGGAACCTTATCGAGAGCGTGATACGGCTATTTCAATTCCAAAACTCCACAACATTCCAAATCAAAAAGTCGATGGAGAATTTAATGCAAATTGTGGACCTTGTTTTCTCCAGATGTGAAATCAAAGGACCGCAGACAATTTCTGCATTATACTATATACTTTCCCAACTAGCATTTGGGTTTAGTTTCAAAGAAGGAATCAATCATCCTGTTTTCGATCTCTTTAAGGCTTTCACCGGAATCACTGAAACCGTGCACTGTTTACCTAGTGTGGGGCGTCTTCTTCAGCTGGTGGTTTTGACGTCAGAGGTCATGAAATTCGTGGTGGATGTCATTCATTTGTACTGCACAAAATACGCCAGAGAATATTTGGCAGATGCCAGGAGAATCAGCCTTGCTTGTTTGACAATCCACGATGACTCAGAAGTTATCGAACATCTCTACTCTTTGCAATGGTAGATGCACCCTTTGTGGAGATGGCCTTGAACGAATTTCTCCCGACCAAATACGTCATTCCACTGCCCAAAGTGGTAGTGGCAACAAGCAATCCGTACCAATCGAACGCCTCGGCCAAGTCCAACCCTGAAAGGGCTTCGATGGCCGGTTTTAAAACAAGCCCGCCTATATAAAACATTTGCAAAGCTGTGTTGACTTTTCCGAGTAGGTTGGGATTCACCGTGTGCGTCGTGATGGACATGTCAAAATATCTCAGGACAGTCACCGGTGGAGGCAACGAACGGTAGCGAACATAGAAGCTGACAAAACTGAGTATGACGTCTCGCCCAATGATCATGCTTGCCACATAAAGAGGCATCAAATTCTGGATACAGAGTGCTATCGTGCAAGTGAACATCAAGAACTTGTCTGCAGCAGGATCAATGATGGACCCCAATACCGACTGAAGCTTGAATCTGCGAGCAATATATCCATCCACGAGATCGGTGATGCATGAGTATGTGAACATGGAAATGGCAGCAGTGGATTGTCCCGTTGCAATGAAATAACCTGCAAAGGGTGTGGTGATGATACGAGTGTATGTAAGCAAATTGGGGATGGTATACAAGTCGTTGGAGATGTCTAATTTTTTGGTGGTTTCGGAGTTGAGCACAGTCGTGGCGCTGGCAGATTTATTTTTCTCCTCTATTAGCGGGGAAACCAGTATTGTTTGTAACCTCGTGCTGGGCTTTTCAATTGACTGCTTTAGCTTGAGACGAGAGCCGGATAGCTTGTTGGTTGCTATGATTGAGGACGAGATGAGGCGCCTTTGTGAGTGGAGCAAAATCCGCTTCGCCACGAAAACATGCTGTGTGATAAGGGGTCGAGAACAAGTTAGAAACATGTGGAAGAAATCACTGGCGTGGCTCTGAGATGGTGATGTGCTAAAGCGGTGAAGCTGAAAAGTTCACTGCGCGTGAGATCTGGGGTACATCCATATATGCGTACCCAACAGAATAGAGGACTACCTGATGGGCGAAATGTGATTATGGCTTCATTTTATACTTCATCCGACAGCCTTCGGGAAATTGCCTTGCAAGGCACTGGTTGTGGAACTATTTACACCTTTGGAAAACCCTTCTCGTTCACCAAGCACTCTGGCGTTTCTTGAGGGCCCGCACCAATCTGCGTCAAGATGATTCTGCTGACATTCTTCCAAGCATCCGCATCAAACTCGATTGGAGAATCCACAAACGATGAGATCTGGCTTGAGACCTTGTCCCATCCAGGGACTTTCTTGAAGTACTTGTGTACCAAGCCCAAAACCTTGTTCTCGTCCTTCTCCTCATAGTAGATGACTGCATTTGGCCCAGCATCGAAGGTATAAGCAGCAATAATCTTGCCCTCTTGTTCATTGAGCTTGTGCACCAACTTGATGATCTTCTTGGAAGTGTCGGTCAAATAGAAGATTGGTGGGGAAGAGTCCAAGCAAACGGCGTGGAAGGAGTTGGAGTCTTTCATGGTCAAATCGCCAAAGGTCTCGAAATCACGCTCAAGGATTGACTTCTTCATCTCGTCGAATCTCTTGGGAACAACCTCCTTAATACGCCACTGAAACAAGTCAGACGTGGCCACTGTGCTCTGCATACCTGTTGTGGAAGGAGTGTCCTTTTTGTCATCGGAAACAACCAAAATCGCAGCTTTCATCAGAGGCCAGTGGTCCACGGGAGCAACCTCCACGGCCTTGGAGTCTTCGCCGTTTTCCAAGTCACCCATTTCCCAAGCAACATAACCACCGAAGACAGATCTGCATGCAGAGCCAGACCCTTTTCTAGCGATTTTAGAGATCTCCGACATCAGCTGCGGAAGCTTATACAACTTGGCAATGGCCACCACAAGCGCGGCAAATCCAGCAGCAGAAGAAGCCAAGCCAGCAGCAGTGGGGAAGTTGTTCTCAGAGACAATGTGCAAGCCATACTCAGAAAGCTTGGGCAAGCTGCTGTCTGCAGACTCCAAGTCTCTTCTCAATTTCCTCAAGTCCTTCAAGCACGCGATGGTTCTTTCGCCTTTAATGCCTTCCTCCTTTCCATTGAGCCACAAGTTGTCCTTTGTGAATTCAGCACTGGTGGCTGCAGTGGTGAGGGTCCTCAAGTCTGCCTGGTCCAACGTCACAGAGATGGATGAGTTGGTAGGGAGATTGAGCGTCTTGTCTCTCTTGCCCCAATACTTGAGTGTCTGAGGTTAGTAAATGCGATGATATCAAACAGGATCAGAGTTGACATACAGCAATGTTCACTGGAGCAGTGGTGGAGGCAGAGTACACAGTCATGGTGAAGGTCTTGGTGTACGTGGAAAAATATATACGACGCGCAGTCTAACCGACGGGTACATCCGTACACCGGCACTGATTCGTCAGTAGTACCTACTCATCGCCATCTTTATGAAGTCCCTCTCATCAACATCTTCAAGATTGTCATTCTACCTATGATCTTCACTAATTGTCCCGAAATGGTCACCCCCAACCGCTCACTTTCTAGACTCTTCTAGTTTAGGCCAGTACTTCTACGAAACTTCTCGACAATAGTATTTATACATATTAAAAGTTTCATGCACGTCTCCACTTCCACAATCTGGCCTTACAATCACCACTTCCGGTGGCGAATACCCCTTCCGTTCCCAGAGAGTTGAACGATACGGCCACCGAGATCACGGAATTGCGGTGTCCTTGCAACATCAACAAAGGGTTTCCGGAGATCTGGTCCCAGAAAATGACCCCTCTGTCTTTGGATCCGGACAAAATGAATTTGCTGTCTGGGGTTGAACATACACTCAACACAAAGTCCTTGTGGCCAATGTATGTGACTTCGCAGCTAGACTTCTTCGGCAACGGTTGGCCGTTGGCAGAGGAGCTGAGCAGGCCTGCGTCGGCTTTGCCTTCCAAGTTCCACAACTTTACTGTTCTGTCCAAGGAACCGGATGCAATTTGGTGGCCATTCGTGGAGAAAGCCACAGAGTACACGGAATCCTGGTGGCCATTACCGGATTCATTACCAGAGTCCAATTTTTCAACGAGGAATCCCGTCGATGAGTCCCACACTCTGACTGTTTTGTCCAAAGAACCTGCAGCAATCAATTTTCCGTTGGGCGACACGGCCACGGTGGTCACGCCATCTTCGATCGACAAAGTCAACGAGCACTGGGAAGACCTCAAGTCCCAAATCCGAACTGTGCGGTCACCGGATCCGGAAACCAAACGGTCGCCGTCGGGGAAAAAGTCCAAGGAATAAATGTCTTGCTCGTGACCTCTCAAGATCTTGATGATTCTTTTCGTGGTCAAGTCCCAGATTCTAATCAACTTGTCCTCGGCTCCAGTGGCCAATAACTTTCCATCGGGGGAGAAGCAGACCGATCTGATGTATAAGTCGCCATTGGTATTAGCCGCCGAATTGCTGGGGGACCCGTCAGAGTTTCCGTTTTCACCAGCATTGTCGGCATCTCCATCGCCGTGAAGGGAATTGGAGCTGTTGTCGTCGATCAACTTGGCGACCAAAGCACCAGTCTTGACGTCAAACACTTGGGTTGTCTTGTTGCAGCCAGTGGCGATGAATTCACCATTCTTGGAGAACTTCACACAGCATACCACGGACGAGTGGTCCAAGGACTGCATCAAGTCCACGTCCAACTCGCGCTTGAGGGCAGGATTATAAAGCACGTAGTATTCGGGATGTTGTTTTTTGAAGTCGGGGTTGGCCTTGGCCACGTCCAAGTCGGAGAGGAAAGGTGGGATGTCCTTGATGTGCAAATGTTTATCTTTGGGGTCAACAATGTACTGGGTCTTGTCGATGATTGCCAACGACAGCAGTTCGGAGACAGAACCCGCGGCGGCCGAGTCTGAAAGCTGGGCCACAGGCTCAGTCTTGGGGTTGACGGGCGACTTCTTGGCGGCCTCCGGCTTGCCTGCAGCAGCCAGCTTGATTACCGAGGGCTGGTTGTTGCCCACTTGAGGAGACAGAACACCGTGGGTATGCTGCACTGGGGGAGGCAACTGTTGAGGGAGAGGCGCCTGACCCTGGGAGGGGTGTGGGGGCTGCAGCTGTGAGGAAGGCTGCTGTGGGGGAAGCGTGGGCTGGCCTTGTTGTTGGGAGGGAGGAGGGTGCAGCAGCAGTTGCTGTTGGTCGTAGGAGTAAGGGTACTGGCCGTTTGTCTGCTTTTGATGGGCCTGTCTGTCTCTGTTTTCCAACTCAGTCTTCAAACGTAAGATTTCCTCCTCGTAGGCCTCTTTGATTTTGCGGTGGGCCATTTCCAACTCGTACACAGTCTGTCTGATCTGCTGCATCTCAGCAGTCTGCTGGCTGCACTTCAAGTCGTAGTCTTCCTTGACCTTGGAGAAGTTGGAGGCCTCATTGAGGGCAAAGTCGAACTCCTGCTTGACAGCATCCAACAATTCATTCAACCGCTGCTGGTGCCTCTGCTGCTGCTGTTGCTGTTGTTGCTGCAGAGCCTGGTTTTGCTGCAGCTGGGCAGAGCCTGCGTACACCGACATTTGGGGCGGGGGAAATGGGCAATACGTGGGCGGGGGGAGGTGAAAAGAAAACGGAAGAACGGGTTTTAAAAAGGCGGGCAATTGGGGAGAAAGGCCAATGGGGGGTGCTGATTGCAGGGATGTACCGGTCTATCTGGAGTGTGGGGCGAAAAGAGTGGCGGCACGGCAATTGGCTGGTTGTTTATCCGGAAGAAAAAAGAGAGCGGAAGAGCGCTTGAGTAGTTGGAGGATGTTGAGAACGGGAAAAAAGGCGAAAAAAACGAAAAAAAAAAGAAACCGGAAACAATTCCAAGCACTGGCCTGCTCCTGCACACAGCGCGCGCGCCGCTTGCTACCAGACACCTGCCCGGAATGGAGCAGCAGATAATAGACTCCTTTCAATTGCGTGCAAGTGTCACCCGGGGATTGGGCGTGCTGTGCGCAGACCCCTATTAAGTGGACAGCGGGTTCTGTATGCACACCCGGCTCCTTTGCGTGCGTGCTTCGTGCCGCTTGTGCCTGACGCCGTGGTTTCTGGCCGTGCATGGCTGGCACTTTGGCATGGGCAACGTGCAAATAATGAGATGCACGGGTTTCCCACGGCACCGGAATTTCTCTGGTCCGAATGTGCAGATCCGATGGAATTTGTAGCGTAAATGGAGATCCAATTTTAGTATGAACTAATGTACAACTAACTCTGTATCATTTAGTGACCAAGTCATTCAACTGTGTACCGAACACTAATCACTGTACTACCACTCTACTACTCTACTACTACTCTACTACTACTCTACTACTACTCTACCACTCTACTCCACTCTACCACTCTACCACTCCACTCTACCACTGCACTATATCCATCCACTCAGGTTCAGCTGAAGCCCAAATGCTTCAGAAAGATTCAACCCTTGATCTTAAACGTTTAAGCACGCCTCTATTGTATTCCCCCGTGTAGTAATCTGTATTTAGCACCTGGAATGCACGGCCGCGCAGTGCGGGTGCACTGAGTTCTCGCGAGCTTCTCGTCCTCATTCCCACCACACCTTCACATCACGCCAAATGGTTTACTTCGGCGACCGCACCTTCCGGGGTAAAAAAGAACACGAAGCCTACAAGCGCTCTTTCGCCGGCAGGTACCAGGCGCTTCTCCGCCGCAATCATTTCCTCTACTTCGGCTTGCCGTTCATGCTCAGCATAGTGGCCGGGTCCATCTACCTCCAGAAGTTCACCGCCCTCAAGTGGGAGAGGTTTGACAACAAGTACCGCCAGATGAACGAGGATGAGATGTTGAGTATGATCGGTACCAAGCGTGCAGTTGATAAGCGTGATGACTACTATAGGCTCCAGGGGCTCCTAAAGGACCACGCGGAGGATGTTTCGGACGACTACGAGATAGTGCGGGTGAAAAGAAAGAAGGAGGACGAGCCTGTTTGGTAGTTCGGCGCTTTGGAGTCACGGTTCATTGCCGTTCTTTGGCGGCCGCTTGAACCGGCCCGGCTCTAGGGCGCGCGGCGACTGCGCTTCGACTCTGCTGCGCGGTGGTTCCAGCGCATCGCGCATGGGCCTTTTTCATCTCTTCGGCCATCAGAATGGTTTCCTTTTCCTGTGAGGTCTGCAATGACACCGTCAAGAAGAATAAGCTAGATCAACACGCCCAGAGATGCCGTGGTGCCTACTACACCTGCATCGACTGCTCCACCACTTTCAACGGCACAGAGTACAGATCGCACACCCTGTGTATCTCTGAAGCTGAGAAGTACGAGAAGGCCTTGTACAAAGGCAAGGGGAAGGCCGACAAGCTGAAGGACGAGAAAAAGCCAGTCAAGGAGGCGCCAAATGCTTCAGCTGAATCCAAGAAAAAGCCAGTCAAGGAGGCGCCAAATGCTTCTGCCGAATCCAAGAAAGTGAAGGCCTCTTCCACGGACAAGGCTAATGATAAGGCTAAGGACAAGGCCAGATCGTCGCTTGCCGACATCTCCAAGCTCTCCGATGGGTCCTTGTACAAAATCGTCAAATCCATCTCCAAGGAATCCAAATTAGACAAGAAAAAGGTCATGGAGAGGTTGCAAGTCAAGGTTACCGATGGTAAGCTTGTGATCACGTTGTAAATAAAATATCACATAACGTAACGTCTATTTAACTTTTGGCGCTCCGATTCAAGGCCTTGCTCAACTTGGTGTAGAACTGCAGAAGCGTGTTGTAAGGAAACTTCAAGTTGTCTTGTAGGTACTCCGGGAGAAAAGGCACCAACTTGCGGGCGTCTCTGTTTCTCAGCTCCTGCTCCGCGTCGCGGGCCTTTTTGCTGAGGTCATTCAAAAACACCGGCACGTAGGTGACCTCGGCCGTCGTCTCAAACTGGCGCTCAATCACAAGTCTGTACTCGATGAACACCGCGTCCACCTCGGGCTCCAACACCGTGCTGGACTGCTTTACGTCAAAGTAGAACTTCTCGGTGTCCTCTTCGTAGTTGACTATGCGCACGCCCGTCAACAATTCAAGCATGTCGAACGTGAAGGAGATGGTCTTGAGTTCATGGTCCATGTCGTCGCGGTGGATCATGGACGACAGCGACGCCGGTTTGCGGATCGGCAGCTCGTACATATCATCGGACTTGCCCCGTTGCGGCGTGGAGTTGATGTGAAGGAGCGGTTGTTGCTTGCCTCGGAGTTCCTGGACCTGTGCCGCAAGCGTGTCGATGGTGTTCTGCTTGGTCTCCAACTGGTGCCTTAACGAGCTTATTAGCTTTGAATCCGACGACTGCTGGAGCTGCGTCGTCTGCTTGTAGTCGGAGAAGATCTGGTCCTGCTGCGTGGAAATGAGCGAGTTGACCAACGTGGCGATCTGCGCCGGCGTCTCTGCCGCCATGATGTCTGCTTCCGTGATGGATTTTTTGATCTGCAAGCTGCCGCTGGGGACACGCAGGCCTGCGCTCTTGCTCATGGATAGGTCTGGAATTGTGTCGTCTAGCATGGGTTTTCTGGCTTTGCTGGGCACCGCCTTGGTAGTCCTGGCGCTTTTGCTGGGCTTGTCGTCGGGGACGTCGTCGGGTTGCACCTTGGGCTTGCGTTTGCGGGGCGACTTGCGCACCGACGTGTTTTCAACCTCCGCCGTGGATTCCTCGCCGCTGGTTTTCTTGGGGCGTCCCATCTGTGTTTATGTGGACTGTCTGTAGTGGACTGTCTGTAGTGGACTGTCTGTAGTGGACTGTGTTATAGTGAATCTATGGATCAGACTTGTTATGACGCGCGATTCTTCCTGGTGACAGTATGCACGGCGATACGCATGGCCGTTCCCCAGCTGCAAAAAGACCAGGGCCGGCTGGATTGGGCCGAACAGGGTGCTTGAGCTGACGGGTGATGAAACGGGTTTTTGCTTCGCTACACACTCTGGCGGGGCCACGTATTTTTAAAGCACCGATGAGTGATGCCTTTTCGCAGTCACCTGGACATCGCAGAGAGCCTTGCAAACAGAGATGGGCACCTACACCAGGCAACACTGCTACCCATGTAATACTAGTAAATACCAAAGAGTAAATCCTCTATTCCTCCACATCAGCGCCGAGCCACCCCCGGGCCCACACCTTTACCTTTACCTTTACCTTTACCCTTTGCACCCGTGCACCACGCGCACGCTCTTCTGGTCGCATCTTCACCTCCATCCACTCGTGCAGAATCCACTCGTGCAGACCCACACTTGCAGATCTCATGTCTTTTTCGCCGGATATCTTCCGGTCCAAGTTGGATGCCCTTCAAGACACTCAGGACTCCATCGTGTCCATCTCACAATGGGTGCTTTTCCACCACCGCAATGCCGCCCACCTCTGCCAGCTCTGGACCGAGTATACTCTAGACAACAACAACGCCTTCTCGCCCAAAAAGAAATTGTCCTTACTATACTTGTGCAACGATGTGGTGCAGCAGGCCCGCCACAAGCGCAAGCCGGAGTTTGCTTCCGGCTTTGCTGCCTTGCTTCCCAAGGTCCTCCATGCCATATACCTGACCGTGGGTGCTGACATCCAGCCCAAGATTGAGCGCCTAATTTCCGTGTGGAGCCAGCGAAGTATCTTCAGCCGCGACCAGATTGCCGCCATGAACAAGGCGGTTGCGTTGCTGAAGGCCGGAAAAAGCTTCGACGACGTGAGTGCCGAGGCACCTTCGAAAGCACCAACGGTCAATATGGACCCGGCTTTGGCGCCATTGAACGCTCTTTTCCAGTCCATATCCAAAGCGGCACATTCGGCAACTTCGAATGTCTCTCTGATAAAAAACCAGGCGGCCTTGTACCTACCTGAGGACCCTTCCACACTGGAGAACCTTCCGCTGCCAAAAGTCTACATCACCAAACTCAACATGTTGGAGAAATTATGCAACATCACAAGCACCACGCTAAAGGAAGCGGAGGAGGCGCAAACAAAGGCCTTGCTGATTTTGGCTGACCTCTCAAAGGACTTGACCGAGTCTATAGCCACGGGCAAGAGTAACTACGCTTACATCCAGGCCCAGTTCCCTAGATTGAACACCGTCAGGGACGAGCTCAAGGAAATGGTTGACGAGGAGCCGTCTCCCTCGTTCGATACCGAGGAGCTGTCTCCCGCTTTTGATTCCACGGAGGAACCTTCTCCCTCATTTGAGTCTCTGGAGCCACCTGCAGCCGTGGAACCCCCCAGAAACAACATCGTACCCAACCCTACGGGTGTCGCAGATAGCGTTCCCAAATATGAAAGCTCCAGTGATGATAGCGACGAGGAATCGGTCCAGGAAGTGACCAGAAAGCGGCCACTTTCCCAAGACGACCCAAGGCCTCTCAAGAAAACAGTTGCATTTTCAGAGGACATACAGATCAAAGAGTTTGAGCGTGATGAGCGCGAAGCATTTGGAGAAAACACTTATGGACTTAGTGATAATGGCACCGATGCCCAGGTAGACGGCCATACCGCACACCACAAAGATTCCCTCCAACTCAAACACGAAGATGTCAGCTCCGGCGACGACGAGTATGATCCTTCCCTGTTGGAGGACGGCGACACAGATCAAAAATCAGGATTGATGGATTTGTTGTCGAAGCTCAATTGACCGTGAACCTGCATCTGGTATCACCAAGCAGGGTTGATTCGAGATAACGATTGGATCATCATACTATGTGACTGTTTGATCTAATAAGTAATGCCATATGATTATGTTAAATAATATAGTGAACACTTCCCGAGCCTTCTCTATGTAAAATCCACCCTATGCAAACTGCTTGATCAATTAAGTAGCCAGTGTATACTGCTCTCCTTGCTTCTAGGGCTCCTTGGGCTCCGGCTCTTCGAGCTCTTTGGAGATAAGGAGTGAGTCTCGCTATTCAAGGACCCAACGGAGCTCGAGATGCTTTCTGCATCGGACTGATGCTCATGGGAACTACCCAAAAGGTAAAGCGCATGCGTACGCGGCGACTCACTTTTCAATCGTCGAATCTTTTTCTCTTGTTTGTGCAAATACGACTCCGGCTCGGAGTATACTGCCGGAAGCACCTTGGCATCCAGTAAAATGGCGCTGTTTTCTTTTGGGCCAGACGAGGTCTTCTTTTTCCGACGCGTGTAGTAGCACATTTCCTCGCATGAGCCGCAGTTAAGACATTCCGGAAGATCTCGCGTGCACTTCTTCTTATAACGTCGGCAGCGCTGACAACTGGTGCGAGACTTTCTCTGGTCATGGGCGTCTAGCTCCAAATTCCCCAGGTAGCATTCGTAGATATTGATGTTGCTCTGAAGGTCTTCTTGCAAGAGCCGTTTCTTTTTAAATACCACAATGGAGTCTTTAAGGTTACGCGGCTGCCCGCTAGAATGCGGCGTCTCGGGGGTGCCACGGACACGGAAATCGCCGATGTGTTTGGCAATGTCAGGATACTCTGAGAGAAGCTCATCCACGTGATTAAGCCTGTGCTCACGGTCCGAAGGTTTGATTTTGTCTGAGTTTGTGGGGGGACCTTTTGATTCACTAGCGAACTTTTTGTTGGCCATCCAGCACAAAAGACAACGGTGAAATCACAAAATGTAAATAGTCCAAAATGATACAACGACTGACAGACGCCATTCAGATATATAGCGTTCAAACCGTGATATCTTGCCCACATACCAGGCAATTCTTGCCCAAGCTGAAACTGCGAAAAAAAAAAGATCGGCTCTAAACTTTCCTGTGATAGGGCTATGTCGGAGATGGTTAGGATAATTGGCGATTAGATTCTCCACAAGCTTGGAATCATCGAGCGCAGCCTGCGTCTCGGGTAACCTAATCGACCATGCAACCTATTAAAACGCTGGACTCGATACTCTCACGGTGAGAGCGCGCATATCTGCACCGCGGCTGCAGGGAACCTTGTAGCCCCTGCGTGGATCGTCATGTTGGAAGCACGCGCGCAGCCAAAGCTGCGGTCTGGCGGGTATATGCAGACCTCTCGCAGATTAGTCTTTTCCCATGATGATAACTCAGGCCACTTTGACGCGGCATGCAGGTCCGTATGACCGTATAGATTGCTCCGGCACAATTGGCCTACCGAGCGACCTGCATAATGACTCTCCTAATTTGCTCACTAGCCCTTCTCTTAATGCCGAGGGAGAAATGCCGGTGCTGGCGAAACTGCCACTGGCCGCCACTAGCACCCCAACGTTCGGCCCGCTGCCGTGGGGCTGGAACCTGCGAGTGTGTGCCCAGTTTCCGCATCTCGCTAAAACTGTGGAAGTAGCTTGCACCCAAGTCCAATTTTTGCTGTGTAGGAACTCCGCGTTTCAAATCGTAAGCTATGGCCTGCAAAATGGAGCTTTCGTGCAACCTTGGCGGCTCGTGGAAACTTGAAGCGACAAGGCTCCGCTTTGCCTCATCCATGCGTGTGGCCTGCAGATAAATTAGGCGCCCCAGTTGTGCTTCTTTGTTAGGTAAAATCTCCGGTGATCCCTGTGCGGCAGGACTTTCCTGCTCCGGACCACTAGCCAGTTTACGTACATCTGGAAGCAGGCAGGTGAAGAATGTCTGTACCATATGCAGGAGCTCCTCGTATCGCTTCCTGCACCCGAGATACACTAGATTGCGTGCTCTTGTCATGGCAACATATAAGAGTCGTGCATTGGAGTCCAGCAGCGTCACCTCGTGACCTTCTTCACGCGAAGGAGAATCTTCACCGGTTAGTCTCACATCGTGCATGGGTGCCGCCAAAATGGTATCCCAGTACAGAGAAAACTGGGTCTGGCCTAGTATGAACACAACGGGAAATTCAAGGCCCTTTGCCGAATGGATTGTCGAAATCCTCACACAATTGCTGGAGCCTTCTGGCACTTCCTGGTCGTAGGTCTGGAGAAAGTAGTCCAAAAACGACTGTGTGTGGACTTCGTCATTAGCGACATACTTGCTGTAGGAGTGATGCAAGGAATTATTAAACGACTCAAGCGCCTCACGCAGGGTCGCTTTTCTTGCATGTGCGGAGTCCGCAGCCAGGGTATCTGGTATGCCGATAACCAGAGCAATTCGTGCTAAGCCCTCCACTAACTCCACAGGACCGTACGCGTGGGTGCCTCGTTGGCGCACCTCGCTTATGTAGCTTCGCTCGTATTGCACCATATTGAGAAAATGGACTAGCGTCTTGATCACCTGCGGGTGATTTTTGTAGAGGCCTTCGATGTAGCTCGAGTGTGTTGCCCGTCCTCTGTTTTGGGCCACATGGCCGTTCTCGTCAATTTTCGAAAGCTCTTCGAAGAGATGCGTTTCGAGAAATAGAGGATCTTGTGGGCTTGCATCTTGCATGCTCCGGTTGAAGATCTTAGCCACACGGAGACTAGAGCCACGATTCCGGTCGATATGCTGCAAAACACTCATCAAGCTGAAACTGGAGTCCGAGTCGCCCGATATCACGCTGAGCACATCTTTATATACGTGTAGCGAGGTTTCGATCCACAAGTTGCCTTGAGACAACTTCACACTGGGGATCTTGTACGAGGTCTTCAACAAGGACTGCATCGATAGTGCACTATCGTTGCTGCGCGTCAAGATGGCAATGTCGCCCAACCGAATCAATCCCCCCAGCTGGCACACGAGGCGGACGATCTCATTGGCCACAAACTGCTGCTCCAGTATCTCATTGTTGGCTTGGAAGATTACTGGCTTGCCAGTGGAAAGAGGCCGGGTGGTTACGAGCCCCGTCTCGCCTTCTTGGAGGCACACGCGTGTGGCCCCGTCGAGGATCTCTTGCGTGCATCTGAACGACTCCTTGATGAAGACGTCTTTGATGTCGTAGCCTTCGATTTTCGCCAGGATGTTCTGCATGTCAAGGTGGTTGCTTCCCAAGAAACCGTAGATACTCTGGTTGGGGTCTCCTGCGATGGTCAAGTGCTTCTTCTCGTCCGAACCGCAGCCCACAGTGGGGTAACTCACTATAGCATTGATGATCTGAATGAGAAGCGGGTATATGTCCTGAAACTCATCCACCATCACATACCTGTAGTTTGCCAAGCGAGGCATTGCCAGGGTCGCGTCAGCACCACGCCGGGCCCTCCGCATCATGTAGATGGCATAGCCAAGAAGCTCATCGTAGCGGGCAAACCCGTTCCGGGCGAGATACTGCATGACGCCCTCAATGTACTTTTCGTTGATTCCAAAAGGTGCGGCCGCCTCGCTTATGGAAGCCTTGCCGGAGAAGATCCGAGTAAGCAAATTGCCGAACCTGGTAGGAGTGATGGACGCGCCGATGGCATGGCCGTCGAACTTGATCAGTTTGCTCAGAAAGATGGTGATCATTTTCTTCCACGTCTTGGTGTCAAAAGTCTTGAGTTTCGTGTACTTCGGTAGAATCCCGGGCCCATACTGGTCGAGAAGACCCCCACAAAACGAGTGGAACGTGGACACCTCCACCCTAGACGCAACCTGCAACCCCACCAAGTCCTGGAGAGACTGCCGCAACGAGTCTACGGACTTGTTGGCCATGGAAAGCACCAAGACCTCCTCGGGAAGCGCCCCGTTCTTGAGGAGCTGTGCTATGCGAGCCACCATGGTGAAAGTCTTGCCCGACCCGGGGCCTGCACGCATGCGGAGGAGTTCGTTCATGCGAGCTGGGTGGTTGATACACTGGAACTGCGACTCGGTCACGTTGATGGTGGTTTCTTCCTGTGGCTGCAACGACCCCATCGGCTGCGTGGAGGCCCCTGACGGACTGGAAAGACACCCATGGGCGCCGGGGCCGGGAGCTGCAGAAGCCATGTTCGGCTGCTCGCATGCACGCATAGCATGCGAGGTCAACTGGACATCAAGTCCCGTGAAGTGCAGGCTATCCTCTTCCATGCCCAGGATCACTAGGAGTAGCGGCGGTGGTTTCAGATGGCACGTGGGCCGATGCGCGCTACACGCGGCCTGCAGCACCGTGCACATGGACAAGAATGTATGGACTGCAAGCATGTGAAAAGAACATCGAAGAACTCGAAGTTTACCGATCAACACGCCCCCTGAGCCCTGGCCAAGTGGGAGTGCACCACATCCAGTGTATTTAAACATACTGGTGTTTGTCATTGGTTTAGTCATTGGTCATACTGGGGTAGTATCTGTCTAGTGTGTGTTCAGTCTGTTCAGTCTGTTCAGTCTGTTCAGTCTGTTCAGATCTAGTGTCTTCTTGTCTGGTCTTATCTAGTGTTTTGGTGACATTGCCTTCGGGACACTGCACCTTAGGTTTGGGAATATGTGTCATGAATACCTAATACTTCCTAATGGGCATTCTCGGATGTTACTAGTGCGACTGGGGTCTGCTGGCACTGCACATCAGGCGCGATTACAGCTAAACAAGCGAACCGTTGGTGTAGAAACCTCTCAATTATCCACCGCCAGTTATTCCCCCATCGGTACACGCCGCCTGCATACCGCGACACTCGAAAACGACCCATTCCTAAGCGTCTCCTCGGATCGCTCCGCTGCTGAACATATCATGAGTCTAAGCTACCTCCAGAGCATTCTCCCCCAGAAAAGCCATACTGTCAATGACGCTGCCGCCGCCCTACCCGGCACAGCGGCGGAACTCGACTCCACCGACCTACCCTTGGATCTTAGCGAACACGAGCTAGGCGTGGTGCTGGCCCACTACCAAAGGTTCCACGACGCCATCTTTCCCTACAAGAACAAGCTTGTTCCAATCGAGGCGTTTCTCCGACACTTCGATGCCGAAATCAACAAGTTGGCCGACTCGCTACACGCGCTCCAGCTGCAGTCCATGGAGCTCTCCAGTGGCTTGCAAGACCACCGCTTGCTTGTGGATAAACTCAATCCCGTGATCTTGGACCTCATGATCCCTCCCTCCGTGGCTGAGCTGGTGCTTCTGGCCCCCATAGACAAACTGTGGGTCGAGAACATCCACTTCATTTCGGAAAAACTCCTGTTTGTGGCCAGCATGGAGGCCGACATCCCCAACCTGGATACAAGTGCCCTCTACAACGGCTCAAAGGCCTTGGAGGAATTGAAGGCCGGCCTAGCGATTCTTGAAGCCAAGGCCATTGAGCGCATCCGCAACCACATCATCGAACAAATCCGCCTCTTGAGACGCTCGCTAAAGACGTCCTCCCAAAAGGTCCAACTCTCGTTGTTGGAGGTGAAGGAGATCTACCCTTTTCTCAAGCAAAGGCAGCGAAGGCTCGCTCACCAACTCCTTATAGCGTACATCTACACTATGAAATGGTACTACACCACGCGCTTCGCCAAGTACTTGTACTCGCTCCAAAAATTGAAGGTGAAGGCCATAGATCTGCTGTTTGTTCTTGGCGGCGCAAATGACCTGCTGGAGACCAAACTGGGACTATTCGGGCTCATGGGCAATGCTGCAGGGTACTCCTACTCTGCTGCGTCATTGAGTGCAAAAACGGCGGGCCCTCTAAATGGAACTCCGCCGCCCAAAATCACTTTGGCTGAGTACTTTCTGTCAGTGCCCAAAAGGATGCACATATTGAACGACGATGCTGAAGAGGCTGCTCAAGCAGTCCCCTCTCAGATTGCAGAAACATCGCCGTTCTCCTATTGGCTTGAGTTTGCCTTCAACCAATTCTCCATTGCGCTCCACGATAATGTCATTGTGGAGTATTTATTTGTCACAGAGTTTTTCTACGAAGGTAACGAGAAGTTTGACATGCTCTCGACCATTGATCCGGAAAACCACAAGGAATCTACCAAAAAGGACTGGTCGCATGCCATGTTTGAGAAGGTGTTCGACATGGGCCGCTCTTTCGCCAGCTGGTTAATTTCCTCGCCCCACCACCTGCAATACCTCGGCACGCGGTTATCTACCGGCCCTGCACTGGCAGCTACTAGCGTGTACAACTCGGGAGCTCTGCTGTATTCCGGTACATGTGATGCCTACGCCATTCTTCTTATGATTAGGGTGATTCAGCATAGAAGCTCCAAGCTCCACAACCAGTTTCATGTGCCAGTTATGGACGACTACCACAATTCGCTTCTCCTACTTTTCTGGCCAAGTTTCACCAAGATCATAGACTTGAACTGCGACGCCTTGAAGAAGAACGTATTGGGGACCAGCACGTTTGCGTATGGAGACGTGAATTTCGCACCCATCAACACTACGCAGCAGTTTTCGCAGTTCTTAGTGGGGTTGTTGAAGTTGGCCTATGTACACGATTCCGACAAGGAGACGTTGTTCAACGGCGAACCAATCCGAATGTCGATCACGAGATTGCGCAATGATTTTGAGAACTTCTTGACCAAGACCAGCACTCACATGATCGGGTCCAGAAAGAGCAAAGCAGAGCAGAAGGAAATGTTTCTATTCAACAACTACTTTTTGATTATAACAATCTTGAAGAATGAGTTTGATACAACCCAGGACCCTTTTATCCAGGAGCAAGTCAAGCACTTTGAGCTTCTCTGTGAGGCCCACAAACCCAAGAAATAGCCCGTCCCGTCGTGCTACAACTGCGCAAGCTTGGACAATAATCCGCACAACTGCAAATAGGTCAGCACACCCTCTAGAACCCTCATATGGACAAAGCCAATCTCCTTGATCACATCCAAGCGCTTCAGCTCGGAGATGCCGGGCAACGTTTTGGCCACGCGGAACGCCAGGGTTACTATATCGATGGCCGAGTAGCCCTTGTCCCAAAGCGACTCGAGCAAGTCAAGCGCATCGTCGATTTGTTTCTTGATGATGCACGAGCCCAAGATCTTCTTGATGACCAATGGGTGCGGCTGGTCGACGATCTTGAAAACATTGATATCGTCCACGAATCCAAAGCCCGCCACGACGCTCTGCAAGTTGTTGATGGCCTGACGCATATCGCCCTCAGCAGTGAATATAAGAGCCTTGACGCCCTCGGAATTGTAGTTGACGTTCTCGGCCTTGGCCACCTCAAGCAACCTCAGCAACACCTGATCGTCGGCCAACTTGTTGTATCTGAGAATGGCACATCTGGACTGTAGCGGCTCGATGATCTTGGACGACTGGTTGCAGGCGAACGCAAATCGGGTGGTGTTGGAATATAGTTCCATGGTTCTTCTGAGCGCCTGCTGGGCTCCAGGGGTCATGGAATCGGCCTCGTCCAAGATAATGATCTTGTGTCTTCCTGGCGGCAACAGGATCTTTGTCTGGGCAAACTGCTTGATTTTGTTTCTGACCACATCAATGCCTCTATCGTCGGAAGCATTCAACTCCAAAGTGGCCTGGTGATACAATTCAGGCCCGAGCAATTCGAATGCAAGACAGTGGATGGAAGTTGTCTTGCCGATACCAGGAAGGCCTGAGATGATCATGTGGGGCATATTACCATCCTTGACAATGAGTTTTAGCCGCTCGATGGTCTCCTCGTTTCCGACAATATCGTCGAGCTTGTGGGGCCTATACTTTTCCACCCACGGAAGGTCGAGCGAGAGGGCAAAGTTGGACATGGAGCTTGACTGGTGAGAAAAAGACGCGCGTCGCGATCAGTAGTTACCACGCTGGGCACCCGTACCTCCAGTAGTTCATGAAAACATTAGCATCGACACGAAAACGGGTGAATGTATGAGGTAACGTATTTGACTAAAGCGGCTTGGAAGCCATAGAAAGAGAAACATGACAGATGACTGGACAGCAACATCTTGACAGACATCTTGACAGACATCTTGACAGACATCTTGACAGAAAGCATATTCACTAGACCTTCACTAGACCTTCACTAGACCTTCACTAGACCTTCACTGTAAACCTCACTTAATTGTAGACTTGTCGCCGAAATAATCAAAAAACAGATTTCATAAATCTTTGAAATTATCGAGGGATCGAATTACATTACCTTAAATTTCATCACGCATGTGGCATCGTGATTTTGCACCATACTGTAAACCGGCTTTTAAACCACTCAAAGTGACAATAACCCCACCCCCCAGCCGAAAACCACGTGATCCGCTCCCAGTCATCCACTTCTAATAAAACTAATACACAATAGGGACAGTCAATTGGAAATGAATGCACATTATATGGACGCTCCTGCAGGCACTGCCTCGAGCCACCAGAGTTTGGTGCTCGCTTTGCTGCATGTAAAATGTATTTATGCGCCTGTTATGAGCCGTGACAAAGGCAAGAATCCTCTTAAAACTTCCATCCAACGTAAATGATTCCGTCGATATTCCAGTTCGTTTCATTTCTTTCGGTAATCATTTCAACATGGCTTCCGGCAATTTGCTCTTGTCGCGTCTTTCGCAGTCCATGTAATTGTCGGTAATTCTCTGCGCCGGTTGCACTTGATGTGTATTTTGTCATGAGCGCACACTGCGATCGCAACTTCCTAGCAACTCCATGTCTCTGGGGTACTCCGGCAGTACGCGGTCACAGAATTCCATCCAGAGACACTCCACAGAATCGCGCCTTCGGCAGCTCGAGGCCGAGTCGCTCCAGGATGCACTCCCCGAGGGCTTCTCCACGTCCGACCAGCACCGGTCCCGGTTGGTGCACCGCATATACCATCCCATTGCGGTTGTCACGGCCAACTTGGTGCTAGGCTCGATTTTCGGGGTGCTAGCGAGAAAGGGCCTTCAGGCGCTCACCACCTACACCGGCACGTTTTTGGGCGGCGTGGTGTGGGCCAACTTTGTGGCTTGTTTCGTCATGGGCTTTGCCGTGGAATCCCAGGCGTTTTGGTCGCTTCTCTTGGGAGACGACGAAAAGATAAAAGGCGCCTATGCTTCCAAGGCCGCCATCCCCGTCTACGTGGGTATAACTACAGGCTTCTGTGGGTCGTGCTCGAGCTTTTCCAGCTTCATTCTTGAAATCTTCACCAAAGCCGCAAACCTCCCTCTGGCCAGCTCCCATACACTCGCGTATCCAAACTCTGGCTACGGCGTTCTTGCCACTTTGGAGGTAACCTTGGCACATATGGGGCTCTCCATTTTCGGGTTGGTCATGGGGAAGCACTCGGCACGCGCGGTCGAGAGGAGATGCCCGGCAATCTCGCTCAAAGCCTATAAGGCGGTGGAGTTTGCGTTCTGCATCGTGGGCATGCTCGCCTATATCGTGGTCATTGTGGTGTTGGCCGTGAAAGACAACGGGGCGTGGCGCTCGTGGACGTTTTCGTGCTTTTTTGCACCCTTTGGAACCATCACACGATATTGGCTTTCTCGACTGATGAATCAGTTGGTGCCCAACTTCCCCTTGGGCACATTCACTGCCAATATCGGAGCATCCATTTTATTGGCCGTCTTCAATGTGCTCGTGCGGGGGCGCCACGACTCCGGCTCCGTCGTGCCCATAGTCTCGGATGTTCTCTCGTGTCACGTTCTCGTGGGGCTAGACGATGGATACTGCGGGTGTCTCAGCACCGTTTCCACTTTTGCCGTGGAGCTTCTCGCCTTGGACTTGCGCCGCTCGTACACATACGGACTCGTGTCTATAAGCGCAGGTTTCGTGTGCATGTTGTTGATTGCAGGCTCGTATAATTGGACCGTGGGATTCACGTCTCAGGTCTGCTGACCTTCGTGTCCAAGGACTTTCTTTGGGCATACAAAAAACAATGCTAGACTTTTTCAGTGGCTAGGCATGGTTTCTTCAACAGTGACTCCTGCTTCGTGCCCTTTCCTTCCTTATCATTCTTGCCCTTCTGGTCCTTCTTATCATTCCTATCCTTCTGGTCCTTCTTATCATTCCTATCCTTCTGGTCCTTCTTCCTCTTTCCTCCCACAGGCACAGTTGTTTTCACGTACTTTATGTTAGGCCTCTGGTACGTGGAGTCGAGACTCATGCTGCCATCAAAGATGCCCTCGAGCCAAGGCATCTTCACATCCTCCAAATGCTCATCAATATAGTCAAACAAAAACTTGGCGTCTTCCCAGGCACTCGAAAGTCCTAGGAAATTCACGTGCTCGCTGTGGAGCACCTTCAGAAGTCTTGCACTTGCACCCTTGGGTAGCTCCACTAGCTTGACTCTCTCGGTGGCAGACCTGGATGCGCTAAAGGTGAGTGTGGGGAACAAGTCAGTCAAGAGCCCCGTGCTGATATCTGCCTTGGTGACAAACACGTACTTGACGTAGTTCCAGTCGTGCGGCAACTCTGAGGTCTTTTTCTTGAGCACCCGGGTCCGGTTTGGGCCGGCCTGTTTTTCGAGCACCTGCACTACGGAATTGAACCCTAGATGTATGTACTTTGCTTCTTTGGGCACAGGAGCTTTAGCGTCTGGTTTCTTGGTCGTCTCCGGAATCCCGTTTTTTATGCTGGTCGTCTCCAGATCCCCCTTTTTTATGCTGGTCATCTCCAAATGACGGCCGTATCGGGAAAGAATCTGGGTTAGGCAGTCCATCACATGATCAGCGACGTTAGGCGCCACCACGGGCCATTCGGAGCTTTTTGTGAAGGGGTTATCGAGGATGGGCTTGTACACCTCCTTGCGCTTGGATGCAATGTCTTGTAGAGATCCTTGGATGGGCATGGCTCTTGAGTGTAGATGGTTTGAGGCATGTATTTGGTCTGCGCGGCCGGGTGCATGCGCGGCATCGGCATCGCTTACGATTATTACACAACTTATTATATTTATACATTTTGCAGGTAGGCGCAACGAAACTAGTTCGTTTAGTATTTTGTACATGGACTCAAGTCCTTCATTTTTTCTCATCGTCTTTCTTTTCACTCGAGTACAGCGGACTTCCTGGTGAGTATGAAGGTGATCCGGGCGAGTACTGAGGTGACGTGGGCGAGTAACTTGGCGAAGTTGGTGAGTAACTAGGCGAAGTTGGGGAATAGCTTGGCGAAGTTGGGGAATAGCTTGGGGATGTAGGTGAGTAGCTTGGGGATGTTGGTGAGTAGCTTGGGGATGTTGGGGAATAGCTTGGGGATGTAGGTGAGTAACTTGGCGATGTAGGTGAGTAACTTGGCGATGTTGGTGAGTAACTTGGCGATGTTGGTGAGTAACTTGGCGATGTTGGTGAATAGCTTGGCGATGTTGGCGAGTAGCTTGGCGAAGTTGGTGAATAGCTTGGCGATGTTGGCGAGTAGCTTGGCGATGTTGGCGAGTAACTTGGTGACGTTGGTGAGTAGCTTGGCGATGTTGGTGAGTAACTTGGCGATGTTGGTGAGTAACTTGGAGAAGTTGGCGAATAACTTGGAGAAGTTGGCGAATAACTTGGAGAAGTTGGCGAATAACTTGGAGAAGTTGGCGAATAACTTGGAGAAGTTGGCGAGTAACTTGGAGAAGTTGGCGAGTAGCTTGGGGAAGTACCACCATATCCTGGCGAAGTTGCATCGCCATATCCAGGAGATGTTGCACCATATGAGAATGGCGACGTAGGCGACACCATGGATGGTTGTCCACCATAAGAGGTGAGCGAACCTGAAGAATCTGACATGTTCGCGGTGTGGATCGGCGAGAAGCCTGCTCCCTCCTCGAACTGAATCTTATCATCTTCCATCTCGTAGTCTCTGTAAGGCGTGGCACCCCCGTCCTCAACCTTGACTCCAGCACCTAAGTCAATGTTTGGATTGGCCTGTTGCAACATCTTATCGTCGACCATAACATCGAAAGCACCCGTACCCAAAGGTGGCATTTGTCCCAAGATAACATTTTCGGAAATACCACGACAATCGTCGAGTTCGGCCGAAGCAGCTGCATCCAAAAGAATCTCCACTGTTTCTTCGAAAGAACAACGCATCAATGCTCCTGTCTCGGCTCTATTAATACCGTGACGAGTGATAGCCATCAAGTGACCACGAGCCGTCATAACGTCGACCAACAACGCCATGTGACGGTAGTTCACATAAGAACCATCGAATGCAATGACGTTAAGAATCTCCTTGAACAAAGCAGAACGAGTAGCTTCAATGCCGAGCACTGAAAGAATTTCGATAAAGTTGTTGGAGTAGGTCCGGGTAGCATCAATGCCTGGGACAGTGATCACCTCAGAAAGGTTCACACCATCTGTTTCCAAAACCCACTCTTGTTTCTGCGTGAACTCTCCATCGGGATCTGGAGTACTCATCTTGTGCTGCATCATGAAGACTCTCGTAATTCCTGGGATACCACGCAACGAGATCGTCTCCAACATGTGCGCCTCCACACGCTTCAAGATTTGATCTTCTTCATGATCACCCTCTTCCTCTAACTTAGGGTCACGGATAACACGACAACGAATGATCAACTTTTCTGCTGTGTCGTCAGACCAGATGACGAACAAGTCCTCTCCGAAATTCTGGGAAATCTTCTCAGCAACTTGAGCCATTGTCAATTGTTTATCCAACATTTTAGCTCTGTCTAACTCGAGACGAAGCAACCAAGGAGATTGATTATCAATAGTCTCCTCAACCTTCTCGTCAGGAATGGCAAAGTATGCTTCAACGGTATCGTAATCCTCTTCAATTACAGTACTTCTGGGGTCAGGGTCATAGTAGATCTCGGTTGCAGAAGTCACGTTCTTCAAAGTAGTATGTTCGATGGCAGATTGCACGACCTTGGCCTTTTCAATATCGGAAGCAATTTCAGGTTGCAAATAAACAGTAAGCGCAGGGGTCTTGATGTTCTTGGCAACGTTCAAAATTTCCTTAAGACGTGGCACACCCAATGTGACGTTCTTTGACGAGACACCAGCATAATGGAAAGTGTTCAAGGTCATTTGAGTTGCTGGTTCACCGATAGATTGTGCAGCAATGACACCCACCATCTCACCGGGGTGAACAAGAGACTTTTGGAACTGAGATTCGATTTCACCGCAAACCCATTCGAAGGATACCTTGTTCAATTTGAACTCTTCAATCACTCTGCGTGCGGCCAATCTAGAACGTAACAAACATTGGAAAAGAAGTGTAGCATTCTCCTGAGCTTCTTTGATGAGGTCAGATTTGCCACGGAGAACCATGAGTTTGGTGCAAAGAGTTTGAACACCTTTGACAATTTCATCAAGTTTCAAGTCTGAGGCTTTTTGACGCCCACTGTGGAAGATTTGTTGAGAGTTTTGAATGATACGACGCAAGTTCACGGGCAAAGGCCAGTTGAAGTCACCGTTAGGGAAGCACACATCTCTCAAGTACTTACGATCTTTGAGCAATTGATCGTACTCCTCGTCGAGGACCTTCTGCAATGCCACGTCACCTTTGATTTGTTTTCCTGATTCAAGCAATGACTCAGAAATCGACTTTGTTGGGTCCAACACATCAATTCTGTATCTCTTTTCGAAGTTGGCATTTGAACCTGGAATTGTATCAACAGATTGTTTCTCAACAGCGGTACCATCTACTCCGTCCTCACCATAGACGAACTGGATGATATCACCTAAGGAATTTCTTGTGGTACCATCATAGTGTACCATAATATCTTCCAAAGCCTTGACCAAACGACGTTGAATATAACCTGTTTCTGCTGTCTTGACGGCAGTATCAATAAGACCTTCTCTACCAGCCATGGCGTGGAAGAAAAACTCTTGTGGAGTCAAACCTCTCAAGTATGAATTTTCCACAAAACCCTTCGATTCTGGAGAGTAGTCATCTCTCGTGAAATGAGGTAAGGTACGGTCAGCAAAACCGTACGGAATACGCTTACCTTCGACAATCTGTTGACCAACACAAGCAGACATTTGAGAAATATTAATAAAGGAACCCTTAGAACCAGAAGTTACCATCTGCTTCACATTATTCAAGTCCTTCAAATTCATTTCGGCAGAACGGCCAGCGGTATCACGCGCTTGATTCAAAACACGTGAAACATTATGCTCAAAAGATTCTCTTAAAGTCATACCAGGTTCAGGTTCCAACTTGTTTTGTTGAGCATCAAGGATGATTTCCTGCACCTTTTGCTTGGCTTCTTGAATTGTCGATGTTACTCCACGCATGGTTTCTTTATCTGCGATGGTGTCACCTATACCGATCGAGAAACCATTGTGTAGGAGCCAATAGTTAACAACTTTTTGGATGGAGCTGAAAAGTTGCGCACAAATCTGAGGTCCCTTTTCCCTCATGACAGTGTGGATAAGACCACCTCCAGTAGCACCAACTGTTTTCTTGTCGACCACACCGAAGATAATCTCACCATCCACGATTAACATTCCCTTGTCATCAGGACTAAGCATGTCTCTACCGTCATCGAATCTTTGTAAGTGAATTCCCTTGGGAATAGCCATTGAAAGCAATTGCTTTCCTGTCCACATTGGCTTTGGCTTGAGGACTGCTGGAGGAGGAATGACACCATCCCAATTTGGAATCCAGTACAACATATTCATAACTTGCTCGTACTCAATGAAGTTGTCACGTAAAGTCATCTTACGAATACCACAAAGAGTATCCTGGACAATACCCATAACGGGCTTATTGGATTGGGGAGACACAATCTGCAATGGGACTGCACAAATTTGGGACATTTCAGCTCTCGTTTCAGGTGATTGAGGAACATGCAAGTTCATCTCATCACCATCGAAATCGGCGTTATAAGGAGAGGTGACGGACAAATTCAATCTGAACGTCGAGTATGGCATAACCTTGACTCTGTGAGCCATCATAGACATCTTGTGCAAAGATGGTTGACGGTTAAACAAAACTGGATCATCATCCATCAAATGACGCTCGACTTTCCAGCCATATTGCAAGGCGATGTCTCCTGCTCTCTTGTTGTATCTCAAATCGATACGATCACCCGTGTCACGAATGACATATTTGGCACCTGGGTGCTCATTAGGTCCATTGCGGACATATTCGGTCAATTTGTGGATATTGTAAGGTGTTACGACCTCGGGGTAGGATAAAGTCCTTGCAATAGAAATGGGAACACCAACTTGGTCAAGATCGAGGTTAGGATCACCGGAAATAACCGTACGTGCAGAAAAGTCCACACGCTTACCCATCAAGTTACCTCTCAATCTTCCCTCTTTTCCCTTCAATCTGGCTCTGATGGATTTGATCGGACGGCCAGTTTTCTGAAGGGCTTGAGGTTGACCAGCGATATCATTATCCATGTAAGTTGCCACGTGAAACTGTAACAAAGCTTCGAACTCACTGATCACGTGCTGGGGCGAGCCGTCCATTTCTAGGCGTTGAACATTGATATTAGCTTTGAGAATGTCGGCCAACTTGAAAGTCAAGTCATCCTCTCCTCTAGCGGTATCATTGAACGCAATCGATGGTCTCACGGGAGGAGGGGGGACAGGCAAAACAGTGATCAACATCCACTCAGGTCTTGCGTAATCTTCATTGAAGCCTAATCTGTGGCAATCCTCAGCACTAATGTGTCTCAACACACTCATGATTTCAGAGGGGGACAACAAACGACGGTCGGGTTGTTCATTCTCATCATAGGTTTTATTCTGCTTCCAGGTACCCCACAACTTTAAACCATCCCTACGCACAGTAGGCTGGGTATGGCCACATCCGCCTCTTCCCGATGTGACTTGGCCCTCTTCGTTGATGGTGTCGGCCTCACAGACCATTTTTGTCTTGGCTACGTTCCACACGGCGTTGAATCTTTTCTTGGGGTCCCTTATGCGGATCGCTTGGGCCATCAAAGGATTGGAATCATCAACTAGAAGTTTTCCACAATGCATACAAACACATTCGCATATTTTCTTGATCTTTGCAATGAAACCAATGTGGAAAACGGGCTTTGCCAATTCTATGTGACCGAAATGGCCGGGACACTCTGCCATATCTTCACCACAGGTCTGACACTTGAAATTACGGTCGATGGAGCCCAATCTAGGGTCATTGAGACCGCCATCTCTAGGCTTCTTTGTGGCTTGATCCATAGTCTCAGGATATTCGATTTTCGCCACCGAAATGGCTCTCACTTCCTCGGGAGACAATAAGCCGAATTGGACCTGTCTAGTTAGCATAAGAACATAGAAAAAAGAGAAATTAAATGAAACATACTTCTTTCACCGACCTGAGCGGTGCGCTGGAATATGGAAATTGACGACTCATGTTATGATTCTAAATGCTTTAGTAATAAACAGGAAAGTCGGGATTAACAGCACAGTAATAGCACAATGGACGCAGGGTGTGGTGCAACTTCAAAGGGAGCTTTGAATCTATAAAAGGGATTCTGATGTGGATGGGCACAAGAATAGAAGTATTTTTTGGTTTTTCGATGGTTTTTTCTGAGGATGAAAGGAAACGCCAGCGGCTCGAAGAAGAAGCTCGACTGATGGATTTGGGCTGAGGGACTTTTCTTTAACAGCACGCAAACTGTAAACGTATGTGAAGCAGACACGAACTCTCGCCAGCAAGGCAACAAGTATGTAAGTCTATGACACGAGCTAAAGCCTCTAAATCCCCTTTACAAACTACCGAGCAGAAAGACGATAGATCGACAAAACTAAGAGGTGACTAGACAAGGCTATTGAAACTGAGTAGTGAGGGTGTAAATTTCAACGACGAAAATTTGTTGGAGGGGCGAGCGGAGCGTGCTGACAATTACGCCTGTTCCGCGGAGCATTCTGGAATCTACGCCTGGCCGCGTCCAGCAAGCGCGGCCGCAGTTGTTTTGGCTCCAATTCGCAGTGTTTTGGCGCACGCTGCCAGTGAATTAGTGGAAAATAGAAAGAAAAGAGGAGGACGAAGAAAGCGTAAAAAGATTAAGAATAAGAAAAAGAATAAGAGAAAAAAGAATAAGAATAAGAATAAGAGAAAAGGAATAAGAGAAAAAAGATTAAGAATAAGAATAAGAGAAAACGAATAAGAGAAAAAACGAATAAGAAAATGGAAAGAAATGAAGAAATGAAGAATGAAGAAATGAAGAAATGAAAAATGAAGAAATGAAAGAAAGATTGGTAATAGTGTTGAAAGGACATACCAGTGTAGAGACCGCACTGAGGAACACCAGCCCCTGTAGATTCGTCTGAACACATCCACTGCATACAGGATGGTCAGTGCAAGATTATTCTCTGGGCTCAGACTGGAAGCGGAATCAGGTTCTGTGTAAAATGGACGTATGAGTCGTCTATTAGCGGTGTATGGTCGGTGTCGGACCGTGGCAGTTGTGTGCACTCCAGCATGTCCGGCCCGGAAACAATGTGGATGTGTTGCATGGCATCACTCATGATGTAGGCGCACGACAATATCAGATTGTTAGGGGTTGCAGCTGAGCTAATTTCGGACTACATACGGCGGTGCTGAGGTACGGGGGTGGAGTCCATGGTAGCATAGTATACACACCACACTGAGGGCCCCAGGCTCGCTAGGACGTGTGCCCCGAGCCACTTAAGCTCACACTCTTTTAGAGGTGGGAAGTATGTGTGATGGGGTATATGAATGGGGGTATGAATGGGGGTATGAATAGGGGTATGAATGTGAATGAGTATGAATGAATGTGAGTATGAATGTGAATAAGTATGAATATGAATGAGTATGAATGAATGTGAGTATGAATGTGAATAAATATGAATGCGAATATGAATGTGAATAAGTGAATTTATATTCGATAAAGGTAAATTATGAGATTAAAAATATCAAAATGAATATGAAATCAAGTCAGGAGTGTTTTGGGTCTTGTACGTCTGGGACCTAATTAGCTATGTTCATTCGTTTATGGTTCCTTAGAGGAATCAACGGTTCTATAGAGATGGCTGAGTTATCTAATCTGCCAAGGGGCCTGCAATGGCCTGGCCACTTCTGAAGACGGCCATGAAACTCCATTGTCAGGGTCTCTGACTCACATCTGATCGACCCGTGTAGGCTCTAATTCCTATGGGTGTGCTACCGGTGGTGGATGCAACTGAGTGCCTTTCTGCTCAATGCACTCTCGATCCTTGATTTACGAGTTCTGCTGGCTTTAGAGCTATAGATTCTCCAGACTAGGTATTTTACGAAGATGCACCCTGGTTGATATTGACTAGAGTTCAGTATGGAGAACGAAAAGTTCACTTTTCGATTAAGCTCGAAAGTTCTTTTGTAATCTAGAGATATTCCCTTACACGAAAACGTGTGTCTTTGAATATAATTGTCTTTAGGGTGAAATGCTTACTGTGTAGTTGTATACTGGCCCTCAGCTCTGAAGGTGCACGGCTCTGGAGATGCGTCTCGCCAAAGCCTCGTAATCTCACCAAAAAAGGTTTTTGAAGACCTCACTCGAACCCGTACATTTCTAATAAGAAGAAAGCCTCTTGAAAGAGACAAAAGTCTTTGTTTGGTGTCTTTGGCGTTGGGCCTTTTGTCCTGGGGTAGCATGGTGCACGGGTGTTTCGCAGCCATCGTGGCCGGAACTCTCCAGTATGCAGGTGGTTCAAGTATGACACACTGTCCTAATGTAGGGGTAACTATGTATTAATTTATTTCTAAATGGAAAAGTGTAACAGTGACGACCACAAGTGCTTGCTTTGGTCCTGATCCGGCACCGTAATGGTGGTCTTACGAGAACTGTTGTGATGTATATCTCCGTATTCACTTATCTCATTGATCACTTTAATGCTGATCCGTTTTAGATGGCATGTACCGGAAGGTGAACTCAAGACGCATTACCGATCTAACGTTTGGATTATGTTGATGAACATCGTTAAGTTAATGCAAGGTAGAGACCGGCCGTCAGAAACACGGGAACATTTTTGTGGCCCGCACGACCGAGAACCAAAGGAAGGCATGAGTAAGAAAGGGTCCAGCAGAGGCCAGAAACGCGAAAACGGTTTTTACAGATAAAACCACCCAAGTCAATAGGTCGGAACTGGATAAGCCCCGGAACTGCCTATGGCCCACGCCAACTTTCCTGCCACAGGCAAACGATTCTACACTACTTGACCGGATCGAACGTCAAAGTGATCACTGACCTGTAATCTAGCTCAAGGCGTAGTCAACGCACCAGTTCACCGTGTACTCTCGGTATATTATGGAAAAGCAAGTCAACTGAGAGGTTGTCTTCGTCTTCGGGTTTGCATAAAACATCAAAAAACCATGGTCGAAGATCACGTAGACATTTAAGTTTTAGATGCGTCCAAAGATGGTGAAGATTTCTATCCAATATATAGGAACCTTCATATAAGACCGACCCCTATTCGAGAATTGTGGGCTGATTTCACTCGGTCTAGGCACAGGTGTAGCGAATGACCACTCAAACTGCCAAGCCCGCGCTGACGTGCATCCGCGCGACGAGAGCACCTTAGCTACGTATCATCGTAGACCATTCATACCGCGTAATTAGTGATCACTCTAAGCTTCTGTCTCTTCTGTCTCTTCTGTCTCTTCTGTCTCTTCTGTCTCTTCTACTGTCTCTTCTACGTCTACTTCTACTATCTACTCGGCCTTAGTACTAACAATACCATCAATTATTCACTACAACAGTGCACAATATCTCTTTAATACAGCAGTGTTCACTTTCAACAGTGCTTACAGGCTATAAACAATGCTTACTGCAGGCTCACTAACAGTACCGGTATGATACCTAACGTGAACTCGACCATTTCACATGAACTTTTCTCCCTTCCTTCCCTTCCTTCTCTTCTTTTTCCTCTATTCTTTCTTCTCTTCCTTTCTGCATTCCTTTTCCGTACTCTTACTTTTCCGGGCCCTGCGTGCGTCTTCGCAGCTTCCCCAGACTCGTTTTCCCCACTCCCCGCAAAGTTTCGCCCCGCTCGTTCCTGCCCTGACCAACGGTTATGAACATTAAGATGCGATTACGAACACCTAAAATAGGCTTTAACTACCAATAACGAATTGGTGTTGGGTGCCTCCAGAGATACAGTAAGATCAAAAGGGCACTGGTTGGAGGAAACTAGAGAACTAGAGACTGTAGAACTAGAGACTGTAGAACTGGAGAACTGGAGAACTGGAGAACTAGAACGAAATAACCGAACTAAATAACCGAAGAGTAGAACTAAGATCTGAAGAGCAGTACTAAAGAACCCAAGAACAAACCAAAAAATAAACCAAGAAATAAACCTAGAAACAAACAAAAAACAAACAAAAAACATAAAACAAAAACTCAATTAAAAACTCAATTGTTAGTGGGGTCACGGTGGTCGGTCAGCTGCATAAGAACTTGTTGGCTCGCAAAAATTGGGCTCAACGCTAGGCCGCTGGCTCGCAAAGTTTCTCCGCGCATCCTCGCAAAAACCCAGTCTGGGGTAACCGTGCTCTTCTCCACATATAAAAGCCAGCCCGCCAGCGCATCTCTCTTCTCAGCAATTCACTGACCCAGTTTTTGGTACATCTCTGAAACTTCTCTAAAACTACTCTCGCAATGCAAACTCAATGGTGGAAAGACGCCTCGGTCTACCAGATCTGGCCTGCTTCTTATAAGGACTCCAACGGAGACGGAGTGGGTGACATTCCCGGCATCATCTCCACTTTGGACTACGTCAAGAACTTGGGCGTGGACGTCATCTGGTTGTCGCCAATGTACGACTCCCCTCAAGACGACATGGGATACGATATCTCCGACTACGAGAACGTCTACCCCAAGTACGGAACCTTGGAGGACATGGACACCTTGATCCTGGAGGTGCACTCGCGTGGCATGCGCTTGATCTTGGACTTGGTCATCAACCACACCTCCTCCGAGCACAAGTGGTTCCAGGAGTCCCGCTCGTCCAAGACAAACCCAAAGAGAGACTGGTACATCTGGAAGCCCGCCAAGTACGACGCCCAGGGTAACAGACACCCTCCTAACAACTGGCAGTCGTACTTCTCTGGAAGTGCCTGGACCTACGACGAAACCACCGACGAATACTACTTGCGTCTCTTCGCCAGCACCCAGCCGGATCTCAACTGGGAAAACGAGGAGACCAGAAACGCCATCTACGACTCCGCCTTGTCGTTCTGGTTCAAGAAGGGTATCGACGGTTTCAGAATCGACACCGCCGGTATGTACTCCAAGGTCCAATCCTACGCAGATGCCCCTATTGTGTTCCCAGACCTGCAGTTCCAGCCATGCAAGGCTTTCCACCAATCTGGCCCCAGAATCCACGAGTTCCACAAGGAGATGTTCGCCAAGGTCACTTCCAAGTACGACGCCATGACCGTCGGTGAGGTCGGTCACTCCACCCGCGAAGATGCGTTGAAATACGTCAGTGCCAAGGAGAAGGAGATGAACATGATGTTCTTGTTCGACCTCGTGGAGATTGGCTCCCGCCCCGAGGACAGATTCCTCTACAAGGGCTACACCTTGAAGGAATTCAAAGATGCCGTCAACAACATGAGTTCCTTCACCAAGGGCACCGATGCCTGGGCCACGTGTTTCCTTGAGAACCACGACCAGCCAAGATGCATCACCCGTTTTGGTAACGACAGCCCCGAGTTCTTGTTCAAGAGCGGAAAAATGTTGGCCACCTTGCTTACCACCTTGACCGGAACTTTGTTCATCTACCAGGGCCAGGAATTCGGAATGACCAACGTTCCTTTGGACTGGGACATCAAGGAGTACTTGGACATCAACACCATCAACTACTACAAGACATACACTGATGCTCACGGCGACAAAGACCTTGACAAGTTGATGAAGAACATCAACTTGGTCGCCAGAGATAACGCAAGAACCCCGGTGCAATGGGATGACTCGGAGAATGCAGGCTTCTCCACCGGCAAGCCATGGATGAGGGTCAACGACAACTACAAGCTTGTCAACGCCAAATCTCAAGTCGACGACCCCTCTTCTTTGTACAACTTTTACAAGAAGGCATTATCGGTCAGAAAAGACCACAAGGATTTGTTGATCCATGGAGACTTGGAGATTATCGACTACGAGAACGAGAAGGTTTTCTCGTACCTCAAGACCCACAACGGCTCCAAGATCTACGTGGTGTTGAACTTCACCAAGGAGTCCATTCCCTTCAAGAAAGCCGTGGACGGCGACTTGGAGTTGATTCTCTCCAACGACGAAAGCGACGAGTCGACCTTGTCTCCATACGAGAGCAGAGTTTACGTGATCAAGGCTTAGAAAGATTATAGAGATTGTTTAAGCGAATAAAATTTTATGAATCAGTTAACTCTAATTGGTCCTCCAGATCTGCGTGAAAGCAATGGCTCCTGCATCCAAATCACCCACCACATCATCCAAGAAGAACCCAACCAACACCACCACGTAGATCAATATCAAAATGACTCCTTTGAAGTAGTTGGATTTGCCCTCGGCGTAGATGTACGTGAACAAGTAGATCGAAGCCAATGTGGCGAGGACATCCCATCTCGGGAAAACCAACGGGAAGATCATCTCGATGTCAGTGAAGCCCTTCAAGACTGAGTACACCAACAAACTTGGGATCTGGATCAAAACAACCTGGAGAGCATAAGCACTACCAATCTCCATGGAAAGTGCCACATTTCCTCCCACTGCAAACGAAATGGCATTGACGAATTCAGTCGTATTAGGAACAAGCGCAAAAACAGTCAACCCCAAGAACTTCGGATTGATTGGGAAGTTGGACAAAACGGCGTCCACAGTGTCCACCAAGATCTCGGCGATAATTGCATAGAGCACTGTAGACCCCAAAAGAATCACCGTCGACTTATAGTTTGACCAGTTAGGCGCATCGTGGCCTCCCTCGGCCTCTTCATCCTCCTGTAATGATGCCTGCTCTTTGCCCTGCTCTTTGGGTGTATTCAATGCCACCAATTTTGGAGTGCCCGACACATTCTTCGAAGTACCTTCTTCTGCGTTTGGAGACATCAACCCAAACTTACGGGAGCTTAAGCCTGGGGACTGAGTCTCCATGTTGTTAAGCTTCGAAGTGAGTTGATTGTCGAGGGTCAAAACACTGGGCGACTTCAAAACAGACGCGTCTTTCTTGCTCTGAACGGTTTGCTGCTCGTGGGAGTTGGTGGCCCAAATTAACGACGCGTGAGTCTTCAACGTGAAGTATAAACCACAGATGTATGCTAAGAACAACACGCAAGCGACCAATAATGAAAAGGGCCGAAGCACCTTATAATAGAGGTCGTCCAACCTGAGACTCGGCTGGATGAACTGGCAGGTGGTGCAATCCTCGCTTCCGATCGGAGAGTAGGTCCCACAGTCCCTGCATCGGATCTCATAAGACCCATACATGTGGTAAAAGAGAGATGGTGCAAACATGGTCAACATAGCGAAAAGAAGCATGGTTGAAGAAACCCCGGCAGAGCGTGGATTGTACCGTTGTGTTTTCCGGTTCAAAGCACCTCCACACATGGAAAGTCCCGGTAAAAGCAAAACGCCGCCTAGAATAGATCCTATCATAGACCCTTCCACGAGCTTGCTCTTGGACTGATTCAAAGCAACACAGTAAAGAAAAATTTCCACAACAGTTGTAAAAAACGCATTGATAACAGCTCCCACTCCCATGGATGACTGGGCCGAGATAGATGCCACAGCCTGGCCAATGAAGTACGCCAATGGGATAACGGACAACAAGCTGCCCATGAAGAGAAAGGAGGAGCTTGTATACCATAAGTCCCATCCGAGCCCTTCTTTCAAGACGTAGTAGTCGAAGATCACGAAAAAAACAATGAGAAGGAGATTGATGAAAAAAATATTAGTTCCTCCCATAGTGTACTTGTAGTAGTGAAGGCCACAGCATCTGTATGTGCAAAGCACGATGGACTGGTCCTTATACTTTTTCTTTGTTTTGACGTTGGCAATCTTTTTGTAATACTCCTTTTCCTTTTCAAAATGAAGAGCCAATGGCTTGCGCCTCACGTTTTCACACAAGATAGAGTTGAGATTGGCCATGGGAATCGTAAAGACAAAGATCCAGCAGAAGGCAGCAATCAAGTAGGAAAAAGGTTGAAGAATCCCGTAGAAAAATAAGAAAAATAAGATCCGTCCAGACGACCAGCGGCCCCTCCCGAAGAGTCTCATTTTCACATCATTTCCATCGGCATCCTCTACCTCGGGGGAGTTTTCATCATCCACAACGGTATCGTTTACTTGATCAGAAGATAAAGTGGCGTAGGCATCTCTCAAATGCCTGCCTCTGTGGTCTTTCAACAATGGCCGGGTTTCAGAGTTGGTCATTCTTCGAGGTGGCGCAAAGAACAATCTCCCTTCTTCCTCCAACCTCCAGCGGTGGAACTCCGATATGGATCTTCCGTCCAATTCATCTTCGTCAAGGTAGTTTTCGTCCTTGTTGAGCAAAACAAACTTGCCAAAGGGATAGAGCCAGTACCTCCCGAGCTGGAGCAAGAGCTTGACATAGGGCCTCAGGGACTTATGCCAGGCGAATCCAGAGAATATGAAAACAAGTAGGGCACCAACGAAGCACACCGCACATAAAAAAAGCCCCACGGTGATACTCCATAGAAAATTGGTCACGTAAACGCCCATCGAGATCCTACCGGTGGGTCTTCTTGGGTCGAAGTCATGGATATCCTCATCAGCACGTGCGGCAACCGAGCGGTTTTTCTTGTAGATGGAAGGCTTCCAGATTTTTATACCAAAAGGATGCGTCGTGTTGATGGCATTCTGCCGGTCCTTCAAGTTCAAGGACTCAAGTGTATCTGAAGACGAAGTGGAATTCACAGATGCTGCATCTCCAGAAGCGTTTTCTGCCACGGAGTTGTCCAAGCCCAACTCCGCAAGATTGCGGTCTTCTTCGGTGAATTCAAGAGTCTGATTGCGGACTTCCTCCACGTCATGATCCTTCACCGAGCTCAGGTGCGCTGCAGTGGAGCCCTGTGACTCCAATCCATGGCCACCGCCGGCGTTCTCCTGTAGCTTTGCCTTTTTCTGCTGGAAAAGGTCACGTAGCGCGTCATGGTAGCCCTCGATGTACTTTTGTTCCCGTTGAGCCTCGGATTCCGGCGACGGTTCCTCGTCTGGTTGGTCGTAAATGTCGTCGTCAACCGAGTAAACAAACTTGTTGTTGATGGCCGAGCCCAACCTCCTGATTTGAGACCGGGAGCGAAACTTCTTGAGCTTGGAATTCTTGGCTTTGACCGACGGGGAGTTGGTGACGGACTGAGGCCTGTCAGTTTCGGAAACCGACCGCACCGGGTGGATTTGCGGCGAGTTTCTCGACATTGCCTATGTTTTTCTGGAATTGGCCCGTGTGTAGACTGTTCGGGGTGAAGAGTAAGGCGGGCACTGACGAAGGCGAATGTGGTGAGTAAGAAATGTTGAAGTGAGGAATGCGAATATACATTGTAGGAGTGTGTAATGCCTGGCAGCAGTGAACTTACAGATCTTTTACTAGAAGACCGTGGCGAGTGCATAATTAGATATGAACAGCGTCATGGGAATGTGCTTGGAGCTAGCTACATGACCTTGCTGTGTATTCTGCCATGGAATATGGCCGTGGACAAGCATCAGGTGAGGTACGCATCGTATCGGACTTTGAGTGCGAAGCGTTTTACATGTGCATGCGCACGGGCCTACCCCAGTGGGAATACAGAGATCACATAGGGGCCACAGAGTAGAAAGCCGGACGGAAGAGCTGCTTACGACCCCAAGCGGTGGCCCTTTCCTTGGAATGAGCTCTTGAACCCCGAGGTGTAGCCCGAGGACCTCGTTGCTGCGGGGTTGGCCGGCCGTCTTGTTGATGCGGGGTTCGAGAAAGCAGTGGTTCTCACCGAAGTGTTGATTGGGTACTTCAAGAGTTTGTAAAAGAAGGCCGGGGCCTTCAAGTAGCCCAAGTCGAAGACTGCCGGGGTGAACACGTGCTCAGACGTGGTGGTGTCCACGTTGAAGCCCACTCTTCTGCCGTTTTCCGAGTTCATGACCGAGCGGTATGCGCCCGGAATCAAGTTATATAGCGGAAGCGTGTCTGACTGCACACATTCGTAGAGGTAGCCTGCCAAAATGCCGGAAAAGGAGTCTGCAGGGTGGGGCCCACCAGTCAAGACGGCCAAGCACAAGTCAAAGAGCGGCAAGTAGTACGCCTTGATGGGAACGATGCCCATGAAGTTGATCGACGAGTTCATGGAGGTCCTCAGCCAGAGAAACGTCATGCACGACAGAAGCTGCGAATGGTAGTAAAGCGTTTGGAGGCCAAAGTATGCAAACGAAATATTGATCACCACGAGGAAGAAGCCACTAGTCAACACGAACCAGAGGTAGTCCGCGAAGTTCCCCTTGAACCTTCCCGACGAGGTCTCTAGGTAGTTGGAGAAGGTGTAGAAGCGGTAGATGTTCAAGAGGACCAACACGCCGTTGCTCTTCAAGCCGTCCACCACGAAAAACCCGGAGAACACCTGGTAGCTTCTGAGCACGCCGTTCATGAACGCCTTGAGGTAGGACGGCCGTCTGTGGAAGGAAAACACCACATCAAGAAGGGTCGCTGGGTCCAAAATGACCGACGAGAAGGAGATGAGTTCAAGCGAAAGCGTCAACGACAACGCCGTGGATGCTATGATGAAGAACCGCGTCACGGGCGGGATTGAAAGGAGATGGTCTGGGAGCCCGGGCATGACTGGAGTATTGTCAATTACAGTGATATGAGAGGCACAATTGTTTGCTTTTGCCCTATTTGTGTTTTTTTTGTTGGCTGTGTTGGCTGTGTTGCTTGTGCTAGCTGATTTGCTATGTGTGGAATGATGTGCTAGGTATACTGGGGATGTAGTGTTAAATATAGTGCGTGAGTAGTGCGTACTACGGTGCGCCACTCCAAAGTGATGACCAGGCCAACTGGCCCAAGAATGGAAATAGAAAATAAGCGGGTTGTGCATAAGACTTTTGGGTTTGAGACCGCCGCTTTCGCCGGTGAACGGTGCATGAAAAGGCACGCGTTGGGCCTATACCTAGACCTCCACGACCTCCATGTCCGGTCTATTGGCTAGCTCCGCAGCGAGCGTAGACCGTGCGAAAATGAGCTCAAGTACTACTCTGTAAGCACACCTACCAAACCAGGAACCCATTTGCAGGCTCTTTTTGGTGTGACATTTCAATCTCCACCCACCCTCCTTTGATCTACTTGCCTTGAATATAAATATGAAGTTGGTGCGCTTTTTGATGAACCTTCCGTCTGCTACCAATCAGTCCATCACCGTGGAACTTAAAAACGGCACGTCCGTGAACGGCCAGCTTCTCTCGTGTTCGCCGCTGATGAACGTGTCGCTCAAGAACATCAAGCTCATCCAGCCACACCAGGACCCCCAACTAATGCAGTTCATGAACATCCGGGGCAACCAAATCAGACAAATCGTGCTCCCGGACGAGCTCAACATCGAGAGTCTACTTGCAAAGAGTGCTGTTCGGATCAAGGGAACCGGCGCTGGGCCGGGCGCCAGAACTGTAGAACGCAAGAAACCGTTTAAGGGAAAGAGGGCTTTTTAGCTTCAATGCTTTATAAGGCTGAGGCTTCAAGTTTCAAGGCTAGGCTTCAAGTTTCAAGGCTAGGCTTCAAGTTTCAAGGCTAGGCTTCAAGTTTCAAGGCTAGGCTTCAAGTTTCAAGGCTAGGCTTCAAGTTTCAAGGCTAGGCTTCAAGTTTCAAGGCTAGGCTTCTAAGATCCAAGGCTAGGCTTCTAAGATCCAAGGCTTTGAAGTCAATAGAAAGTATGAATCAGGAACCATCACTCCAGCAATGCTCTCCAGCTAACTGCACTCGAGTATGGTACGGGCGTTGACGCATTTCCAGGCTCTCGAAATCATGTTTATATACGTTATTAATGCACACTGGTGATATATACAAGGCATCAGTGCCACGATCTTTTCCTCTGCTCTCTCTTCTTAAGTTGCTTCTTGTAAGTAGGCCGTGCCTCCACAATCGTGGCATCCATGTTCTCCAAGGCCTTCCGTCTCTTCTCGAGTTTCTCCGGAAGCTCTCTCTCCCACTTCTGCTTCTTCTGGAACAACACTCCGCGGATCCAGTTCTTGTTGTAGTACTTGTCTTCGAAGAACTTCTTGTGTGGGATGGGAGGCAAGAGGCTCTCGATGCCGTACTTGCGGGCGGTTTTAAAGAGGTCGGCCAGTCTTCTCAACGAGATCTTGGCCCCGTGCCACCGCCCGGTCTCGGGGTTTTTGTTGGGCAAGAATGGGTTCATGTGCTGGTCCGTAATCACTGACGGCTTCTCCGAGTACTGAGCAAAGGGCCGCGGTGGATATTTGGTGAAGAAATTGTGTAGCACTTTGGGGAGCTTCTCAAACGCCTGCTTGCTGCTTAATGACATGATGTTGTAGGGAGGGGCCGTACTCTGTTGTCAGAGCTTTACTAGAGCGCACTAGAGTAGATTCTGAAAATTTTCGCACTGTGCCGGATCAGGTGAAAAACGACGTTACTGCCAGACAGAGCTACTAGTTACACTGAAGCCTTCGATATCCCCGTAAGACGCCCAGGACACTCGTGGCTACATTGGATTCACCGCTTCAAGGTTGCTGGCGAGAATTACCTGAATGCGGTGTACGGGTGTGGCTACGGCCCCGAACCCACTCTATCCCACAGCATTCCATCCGGCTGACTAATGACTTTATATTGTGATTATTTACCCGTGATGCTTACTTGGCAACGTGTTGCAAAGCCTCTAAAACCTCCAACTCAATGTTGGCCTCTGCGGCAGCCACCTCATCGGAGGAGGAGGCCCTCTTTTGAGCGTCGGAGATCAAGGTCTTGATTTCTTGGGCGTCGAATTGCTCGGGCTTGAATGCCTCAATGGCCGAGATGGTCAACTTGTTGCCGGGTTGCACAGTAGCAATTCCTCCGGAAACAAAGTACTGCTCGGTCTCGCCACCCTTGGAGATGATCTCCAACAAACCGGGTCTCAATTGCTCCACGATAGGAATGTGGTTGGCCAAGATACCCAAGTCTCCGTTGATGGAAGGCAAGTTGACTTGTTGCACCTCGGAGTCCGAGTACAAGGTCTGGTGAGGAAGGGCCAACGACAACTTCAAGGCGTCAGAACCAGAGGCTTCGGTGGCATATGTTCTTCTGATGGATTGTCTAGCGACCTGGCGCAAAGTTTGTCTGAACATGGTGGGCGGTGTGGCTTGAGGGTAAGACTTTTTCGGTCAGAGTCTTTTTGATACTACGTGAGCCCGACTCTGGTGTTGGGGCCCGCACGCCCTGCGCGCGCTTTCCCATTGGCTGCTGCCGTGCTTAGCTACACTGCCCACTGTCTTCGCGGCCACTACAATTTGGGTGCAAGTTCAAGGCGCACGAACATCCTCCGAATCCATGTAGACTTTTCTCGTATTATATGACTTAGAGCCAGCATGGTGAATTACCAGACGTGCCGGGATTTCCGGTCTGGTGCTTTTTTCTGAAAGACGTATGAATCGGCGTCTTCACTATTTCCTGTGAGTACCGATTTCAAACCTGTTCGAGTTGTGAACATGTATCGTGGACTGAAAGTTCAAAAATGAAAAAGTATCACTTTCCGTGTCCAAGCTTGGCCAAGTTGGTACTTGCCTTGGCTGGACCTGTCCACCATTGCACCCTTGGCCGAACCAACTAGTATTGACCCTTGGCCGAACCAACTGGGATTGACCCTTGGCCGAACCAACTGGGATTGACCCTTGGCTTGATGGAGCATCCTTGGCTTTTCATAAAACTGCCCTTGGCTGAATGCATTGTGGACTTGTTGGATGAGATCGCTCGAAACTCAGCGCATCAATCCCCATTGCCAAATTGGTTGAGGAAGTTGTCCACATCAAACTCCTCATCCAAATTGTCGCCTAGACTGCCGTCAAAGTTTTGCCCTAGAAGATCCATGCCCAAGTCGTCCATCATGCCCGGCGCGTCCAAGTCCATGGTATCTAGCTTACTCTTGTCATCGTTGCCATTGATGCCCGAGCGGTCTCCACCCTTGTAGCTGATGGACGATAGTATGTCGGAGGGGTTGGGAATGTCGAAGCCGAGCTCCTTGTCCATGTCCAAGTTCCCATCGAAGTTGTTCTTGAAGTCCGAGCCCTCGTTGTCGAGGTTCATCTCGTTCTGCTGCTGCTCTAGCTTTTCCTTGGCCAAACGCTCCTCGTGCTCTAGTTTCTCTTTGGCCATGCGCTCCTCGTGCTCCTGTGCCTCCTTCTTTCTGGCCACCGCCTCCTTTTCTTGGCGCAACCGCTCGTCCTCCGCCAACTTCTGCTTCTCCAACTCCTCCTGGACCTTGAGCTCGTCCTGCCTCTTTTTGTTTTCGACGATTTGGGCAATACACCATGCGGCGTCATCAAGCTTGCTGGCGGTTTCGTCGAGAATCAGCTCGAACTGCCCGATGTTTCGCGTGAACAGCGTGGTGATCTGCACCGGCACGATCTGGTTGTTGGTGCCCGTGATCAAGTTGCTCTGCTTGCGGTTGCTGTTGATCACCTCGAAGAAGTACCCTGTGGTGCGGAGAATGTCGTTGAACGACTCGTTGAGCCGGTCCTCGAGGTTCATGTCTTGCTGAATGGACCAATATCGGATGACCACTGTATTTTGCGATAACAATCGCACCCGCGCAGCCGTCTCTGCCATTGATGATAGCCTCCATGCTGTCACTGAGTTTATGGAATCGTTTACAAGTGCAGCGGTGGATGCTTTAGGTTGTGGAAAGTGCAGATTTACGTGTGACTAGGGTTTCAACGACCCCTTTTGGCAGTTTCAAGAGGCCGTCTCCGAGAGCTGAGCCTACGTATGTGCAGTATCCCGGTGACTAGCCTGTCTTGGGGTTTTACTATGAAACGTGGGATTTTGCTGCTGCCGATAGAGAGAGCTTCTTGTATTTGGCCAATGGCGTGAGATTGTGTTTCGAAGTGTGTGTGAATTTAGTCGTTGAATCATAGCTTTCGTAAATTGTACTCGCTGTGCAGCACCGTGTAAAGTCAGAAAACGTTGCCCTCACCACTCCGAAGCCACACCTACAGTCGTTAGAATTGAACATGGACAGAATCAACGTGAATACAGAATTCAACATGGACAGAATTCAACGTGTACAGGATTTGATTTTGGTAAAGTTCTTGCAGCCGAAGTAGACCTTTTCGGAAGACCTTCAATAATTCCATGAATAGGCCATAATTTAAACCATAAATGAGGCACTCATCGAAACCATAAATGAGGCACTCATGTCCGTGGACGGCCAGGCGCGACTCTCGGTCACATGACGCAGCGCGTACGCGTATTTCATAACATATCTTTCTACTCTTCACACCACGTCTAAGTTCTTCCCCATGTCCGATCTGTTGGTGGCCAGGCAAGGCCCGCTAGCCCACGTGTGGTTGGCGTCAAACTACGACAAAAAACTCTCGAAGCAGCAGTTCCTCAACACCGACATTGTCATCTCGTCCAGGATCATCTCCGCCAAGCAGCTCCAGTCTGGCACCAGCGACTCCGACAATTCAAATACAATCACGCTCAGACTCTCGGGACAACTCCTCTTAGGAATTGTGCGTATCTACTCGAGAAAGACAAAGTACTTACTCGACGACGTCCAAGAGGTGTTGTACAAGCTCAAGAACTCCTTCAAGTCCGCCAGTGGGGCCACCTTCGGTGCTGCCACTGCCAATGCCGTCAACTTGCCTCCTCAGAAAACCACTCTTGCCAATCTTGACCGAGTCACATTGCAGGATCAAGTGACCAATTTCGATTTGTTTTATCAGGATGACCTTGTTCTTGACGATGTGCCTTCCAGGCCCACGGCTGACTCCATTTTCTCGCAAATCAGTGTCGGTGCAAACCGTGCTGACGATTCCCAGTTTGATCTCTCGATGGAGGTTGCTAGGGGAATGGAAAATGACGACCTTGATCTTGATCTCGACCTCGATCTTGACTTGGACTCTGATCACTCTATAGAAGTTGGCAGAGACGCTCAGGCGGCATTACCGGAAGCGGAACAGTCTCTCATGGACATCGATTCCAAACCTGCCACAGAAGCTGCACTGGGATTTGATATGGAGCCTTTGGAAACCACAGACAATGCCACAACACCAATGCCCGCGCCCGAAACCAGACCCGCCCGAAAATTAGTGGGATTTTCTGAATCGGGTGCGGTCAAAACAGCAAAGAGGAAATTGGTCGTCGACTCCGAGGAAGACCTCCAACGTGGAATTCCCAACGAGGTCTTGCGGAACATACAGGATTTCCAAACAAACGGACATTTCGCCAAGGAAACGTTGACTATCGAGCTTACTGAGCAGGAAAAGATCGATTTGATCAACGAGCTTGCGTCGCCTGATATAACTAAGAGAAGACGGATCTGGAATCTTGACTCTCATCTTCATCATAGATGTTTGGAACTTTCCCGCGAGGAAGCGACTCCTGCCGCCGCCGCCGCTGTTGCTACCCCAGACACAACCAGAGACTTTGACACATCTATCGACTTTGACTTGTCTTTGCCAGACATTGACTTACAAACATTTCCAGAACCTGCGCTGCCTACGCAAGAGGAGCAGCTGCAGAGCATTACTGCAGAAAACCCACGAGCCACGAGCCAGATCGCTGCTCATTTAAGAGACGCATTCTATGAAAAGTCCTCGATTGAGTTTTCGGATTTAATGAAAGAAGACCTTAAAAGCCTGGCGCCGCTTGGTATAGTCGAGCAGCAAGACAATCAATTCAAATACAGCGAGAAAAGTGAGGCCACCAAGTGCTTTTTTGAGTTGTTGGTGTTGGCTTCCCACGATTGCGTCACCCTTGAACAGACATACACAGACAACCAAGTCGCAAGGGACTTACAGGTGAGACCAAGAGACAATCTCGCCACTCAATTTGTATAATATTAAGACATTAAGCATTACCACATATGTGTAGTGAGAAACCAGCCGTAAGCAGACGTCGTATGCTTGGAGGCAAAAAACTATGCTGAAACATGACTCCTCGTATTGTTCGCAAGTGACTCGATTCCTTCAGATCCTGAATAAGATGTGACGATATACTTCAGTAGAATGGAGTCTTCAATCTTCCATACGTCAAGTTCACCATCGTCATACCCTAAAACCAATTCATTTCCATCGTCGGAAAAGGACGCTATGCCCGAGAGTTTCTTTTTGGTTGGTATGTTAAACACAGGACCTTTTACGTTGACATCAAAATCCCAAAGCTCGACATAAAGCCCCAGGTCTGGTATGCGCAAGGAGCCCAAGGTAATGACCTGGTTCGGATGGCCGGGACGGCCTAAAAGTGTGGTCACGAGCGTAGCTGTTGGAATGGCCACGACAAGCTTATTCATGGCGGCATGCCACACCCGTAGGAAAAAGTCCGAGTGTGCAGACAACACGAGAGAATTGGGTAGTTCCACCAAAGAGGTCACAGCCGAAGAGTGAACAGCACCCTCGATGCGATGCTTCAACTCGGCATTCACGTAATTCCTCTCCCTTTGATTGGCGAGCCTGTATATCACGCCATTTGTGGATGCCATGATGACCAGATCCAAAAACCTATACTCGGGGGCATCATGGAGTTGCTCTTGGGACACAAGAGGTTTGTGCGAGGTTAGGATGGCATCAGTGATGAGGAGCATGTTAGTGAGCCTTGGCGAGAGCTCAATGGAGGAGAATTTCGGAAGCGCAAAGAAATTGGGCGACCACACATTGATGACTCCATCCTCGCATATGGTCATGATGGCCGAGTCCTGCAAGCTCTCGATGTTCAACTGCTTCATGAAAACAATGGGAGACACATGATGCACGAAGTTGAGCAGCGATTGCTCGGTGAGTGACGAGATGTATGACGTTTGTAGCGTGGGGAGCACGGCCACTTGGGTTGGGGCCACAGCAGTCAAGTCCCACATGACGACGCGCCCGCTATGGAGGCCAGCAACGATGCGAAAGGGGTCGCTATTATCGAAGGCTATTTTCGTGATAGGGCTCGTACACTGGAGGAAAAATTCCGGCGTGACGAACTCAGTGCTTCGGTTGAACAACACAGCCAACCCACTCAGAGACTGCACCGCGTGCTTTGTGGACGGAGCGGCCTTGCGAGACTTTTCTCGTGCTAGCCCGTATGCAACTAGAAGCAAGTCCGGATGGTGGGGCGTTGCTGCAACGCATGCTATGGGACGGTCTAGAAACTTGGGGATGCTTGTGGAAACGTCAAATGGCAAGCGAGAGTCCAGGGCGGCCGCGGTGATATGCTTGATTCCCAACCGAATGTCGGAATAGCCGAAATCCGAGAGCCGCTGCTCGAGTGCCTGGCGAATGACTTGTTCCTTGGGCACCGGTTCTGGAGAGGGAGAACGAGGAACAGCCTCGGCCACGACTTGCACGGGAGGCTGGGCCGGGTCCTCGGGCTCCACGGGGTCTGTTTGAACCGACTTGTTGATCTTATGGGAGTCATGTGGCGCTGGCGAGTGTACTGTGGCGGCGAAGGCCTGGGAAACGGGCGCCTGTACAAGATCAACCTGGACACTGAAGTCGACCTTTGGTGCGGGAGGGGCTTCTGCCGGAGGCTCAAGGGAGGAGAAGTCAAGACTAGGCACAGCCGACCGGCGCAGCTTGAGCTCAAGGAGCCGCTGCCGTTTCTTCTCTAGCAACTGCTGGCGATCCATGTCTAGTACACGGAGGGTAAACAGAGATACTGCACGAGTGCGACCGCGTGGTGGGGTGCACGGGTCTGCCATCGACGGTTGGATCTCTAGGGCCAGAGGGGCCGGCAGAAAGGCGCCATTGCAATTTATGGGCTGAACCAAGGCAGTACGAACAGCCATCTCCATGCCTTCTGCTCAATTGTCTGTGTTCCAAAAGTCTGTACTGCTCCAGTTGTCATTTACTACAGTGCTCTTGTGCAGGATAGCATGCGCGTGCTTTTCAGAAGACAGCGCTCAAGTCCAGACAAGCAGACAAGCAGACAAGCAGACAAGCAGACAAGACAAGTAGACAAGCAGACAAGCAGACAACAAGCAGACAAGCAGACAACAAGCAGACAAGCAGACAAGACAACAGATATGGAAATCGAGGACATTCTTCAGGACTTTGAAAAGGACGCTGGGCACAAGCCCATGCTCAAAGGCTCTCTACATCAGCAGCTCGTCTCGGCAATGCTCAACGAGCGCATGGCCCCCGACCTCCTACCATACAAACACGAATTGATGGACGTGGTTTTGCGGGAGATTCTGAACCAGCAGCAGTTTCTTTTGGACTCCCACGAGTACGGCGACTCCAACGCCGAGTCCGGCGTCATCAGCCTGGACTTCAAGCTTCAGCTCATGATCATCGAAACCGACATCGAGCGCCTCAGTTACTTGGTCCGTCTCTACATCCGGACGCGCTTGGCCAAGATTGACGACTTTACCATATTTTACATGAACGAAATCTCGGCCGACGCATCCAAAAGCACGCTCCTATCGCACCAGGAGACTGAGTACATGCACAAACACTTCAAGATCTTGACCCTGCTATATAACAATAGCTTCTTGAAGAAGTTCCCCAACTTCTTGACCTTATTGGACGACACTCGAGGCGGAGACGTCATGACCACGGCCCCCGACTTGCATCTGCCGGTCTTTATTCGCGTGGTGTGTGATGATACCATCGTGCTTCAGTTGACCGGCGATGAGCTTAGTCTCGAAAAAAACGGCATCTACGTGGTCAAGTACAGCTTGATCAAGGATTACTTGGAGCTTGGCGACATTGTGTTGATCTAGTCACTCGCATCCTCCAGGGCACGAGTCGGTGTTCTCTTCAAGGTGCCATTCTTGCAAGCACCCAAAGTGGCCGCTGTGGCCGCATTTCAAGCTCTCCACCACCGTCAACCCTTTACAAGGCTCGTGACAATACACACAGTTCAGCTGCTTCCTGGAGCATTCGTCGCAATACCAATACCCAAAATTCTCCCCTCGCCCATTATACTTTGCCTTGGACACTTCGTTGCTTAAAAGCTTCTGACACCAGCAGCAATAGAACCTCATGTCCACATCCTTGCAGAAGAACTCGCTGAGCTCATACTTCAAGGCCTGAGGGGCATCTTTAATCACTTGCACTGCGATGGTGAAATGTCCCTCTCGGCGAAGATTCTCGATGTATTGCCCGATACACTCGAGACAGTTTTTCTTGCTGAGAACTTTTTGGGCGAAATCTCCTTTGTAGTGCTCATAGAAAAGTAATATAAGCGTGGCACTCATCACCACATCTCCTTGCGATATGGCATACTCTATGCACCGCTTGATGATGTTGAGTGCGTGCCACGGTAACTGAACCTCCACCTTCTCTTCGTCCACCTGGATCTTGCTCAATGCTTTTGTAAGTTTCGATAAGTTGCGTCTATCCAGGCTATGGGTGCTTGACTCCTCCACTCGGTCTAAGTTGGTTGGGTCCGAAGCATTGTTTGCACTCGAGATCTTTTGTTTGCCTAGAGGGCTTTTGCTGTGAAAACTCTGGAAAGACGTCGATAGGAACGACATCCCCTTTTTGTTGACACCTGAACCCAAGTTTCCCGAAGACGAGTAAGATGCTGCTGCGTTATTGAGGAAATTCAAGTTTTCGTTGTCTAGATCTTGTGAGTGGCCCGAAAGATTATACAGAGGGCCGCCGAATTTGTTTTGTGATTCACTTTTCAAGTTGTCAATGCAGCTATACTGGTCTAAAGACCCTGTATTGGACGAAGCAATGAAAAAGTCTTCGTTGGGCCCTCTCGCATGACCAAACGACTTCCTGGAGTTGTTGGTGTTACAAGAACTAGCAGTTTCTCCGTAAGTTTCTTGATGGGGGATTTCTATAGCATTCTTACTCTTTCCCTCCGGGGTCTTGTTCATCGAAGACTTCCGCGATAGAGCGGGCGTAAATGAGCTTTTGTGCTCTTGCTGAGCAAGCGAATATGGCGCTTTGTTCAAATAAATGCTTCTGTTTGATTCTTTCGAGGTGCTCAACACGGCCAAGTGGCTCACCGATGATGTACTGCCGCTTCTTCTGGGAGCAGCACCATAGTTTGTGTTCAGAGTGGAGTCGGAATTGTAGGAGCCCACCAAGTTGCCCAACTCTGAGGAGATGGAGTTGGATCCATCTGGAGACAGGGAAATATTGTTGGCATTAGAAGCCGGAGGAGGTTCCAAGTGTTCCGCTGCCACGGTTTCTTCGTGCATTTTCGAGTCAGGATTATCGTGGAATTCGACTAAAGACTCTTCTTGCTCTAGCGCCACAGAAATTAACCTCCACACTTGGCAATCCCGGAACCTCTGCACACTGGCGGCTACTCTTGCATTGATTTGGCACACGAAGGCGAGACTAAAAGCATCCGGAACTCCAGTCAAGTAGTCGCTTGCAAGCACTGCAAACACAGCCTCGTCGTCCAAGGGAACTTGCACGGATATGTTGACCAAATACGGCGATATTGTGAGGAAATCTTTCTGGTCAAGCCTCTCAATGTTGGGATCACCTTTCCTGGACTGTAGCATAGTGATGCCCAGGGAAACAGAATCCTCTGTGCATTGGGAAGGGTTTCGCGTGAGAGGTGGCCGAGTTATTCCATGCATGTCCATGGATATTGGTCGCTGGTAAGCCATTGGCGAAGCTTGCTTTGCCGATTGAGAGAATTGCGTAGCCAGTCGAAGAAGCGCCGGTCTGTCTTTGAGCGAGAAATTCGAAGGCGATTTAATGCTGACAAATGATTGTGAATTGGAGAGCGCAGTGCCGTTTCCTGGCAAGCTAAAGTTGTCCACTGAAATGGGGGAGGCGTAATCGGCTCGGGGTTTTTCGTCCTCGTAAATGTCGTTTTGTTCGTTTAAAGTAATCTCATAGTCTGGGGCGATCAGCAAGTCGTAATCTGCGCTTTCCTGAGCCACAAGGGAGAGGTTCGAGTAGCCCGAGCTCCATGCAGTGGTGACCAGTGGTAGTGACTCATAAGGCCGGATGATATTGGACTGGTATCCATTCAAAGAGGTCAAGTCGTACGCAACAAACATGTTGGACTTGGTGATGGTCCAAAGCTTGCGAGAGCCCGGCGAGCCTTTAGCCCAGATGAAGTTTTGAAATGGCTTATGAGAAAGCGTAGTGACAATCTCCTTGGGCACGAAGCGACGGGCCAAGTTGTAGACGGTGATGGACGGATCGTCGTTTAGGTACAGACACGCAAAGTCGTAGTTGAACAAGGGCAGCGAAGACTTGGCATAATCGTCGGATAAGTCGGGGATTCCGTGGGTATAGGGGTCGTCATTGGCAGTTTCGTTCCATCTGATCTTCATCACAGGACCATAGGTCGACATGACGGCCTCGGGCGACAACGAAGCAGACGACTCGCCGTAATTCCATGCACAGATCTTGCGGTCTCTTCCGCCAGTGAGTACAAACTCCATTTCCGGATGGATATGCAAGGATAGAGCAGGACCGGTATGGAAAGTCCACTTCCTCTCCGGGAGCGAGGTGTTTGTATGGGACGACAGAGGATAGCGGAGGTCAAACTTGCACAAGGCACCCGAGTCATGAGCCGAAAGAATGGACATTTTGCCGCGGACCCTCGAGTGGGGCGAGTACTGGCAAGACCGGACGGAATCCGAGTGCTGCGACGCCATGAGCTTGATCACAGGCTTCAGATGGAACGACCGTAGGTCCCAAAGCTTGACGGTTCCGTCCTGAGAACCCGAGAGAAGGAGGTGGTCCTGGTCCACGAAATCCAACGAGTTGACCACGCGCTTGTGGTCGTCGAAGCGGTACGCCAACTTGGCCTTGCCGTTGCCTGCAACCTGGTAGATATTGACATTCCCACTGGTCAAGCCGCACGCCACCAAGTCGCCATTGCACTTGATGGTGTTGACGTGCACCAACTTCGGCGAGGAGTGGAGCCGCAGCAGCGCCGAGGTCTTGGGCTCAATCAAGTTGACGTCGGCCACGACCTCCAGTTGGTCGTGATCCAACGCCAAGAGCTTGAGGTAGTTTCTGCCGCCAATGATCACGTGGTGCGACGGCACATGCGACGACGGGTCGTAGAAGGCGGTGCTGAGCCGCCCAAGCGGGTGGCGGAGCTGCAGGATGCAAGTCACCTCCCGGTCAAAGGTGTATGTGAGTTTTTTGGCGCTAGACCTTGGTTTCGACAGAGCATCGGGGCCGCGCGTGGACGGGCGGTCGCCTGCTCCGAGAGACCCGTAGATGTTGTGAGCAAAGCGAGCAAGGCTCAGCTGGCTGGATGTGCTCGACATCGGGGCCTGGATGCTGCGTTGTAGAGGAGAGCTGCGTGACGAGGCGTCGCAGTGTGTTCTGGGCTTGAGAGTGCGTAGTATGCGTGGAGACGCTGCGAGGAGATAACACCATCCAGTGCATACTGTATATTTTTTGGTGAATTAATCCGACCTCGAATAGTAGGGCACAGCTACGTGTCAGATATAGATACGATATAGATCAGCAGTGATAGTGCCGTACTCTTGTATAGTAGAGTGCAGCTGGAACGGCTACAGCACTAGAGTAGTAGAGTAGTAGAGTAGTAGAGTAGTAGAGTAGTAGAGTAGTAGAGTAGTAGAGTAGTAGAGTAGTAGAGTAGTAGAGTAGGAGACAGTATAGTAGAGTATGAGACAGTATGAGACAGTATAGTAGAGTATGAGACAGTATGAGACAGTATAGTAGAGTATGAGACAGTATGAGACAGTGAGACAGTGAGACAGTGAGACAGTGAGACAGTGAGACAGTGAGAGTGAGACAGTGAGAGTGAGACAGTGAGAGTGAGACAGTATTAGCCATATTTACCACTAGTTTATAGTGTGCACGATACCACAGTATAGTACACTCACACCGACCTTATGGGTAGCACATTACGGATGTAGTGCCAGATATCCGATCATGTAGATTGGTGTCCTGAACAACTCGCCCCAAACTTCCGCCGCAAGACATTATGTCGATAGAACTATCGATCCGCCCAAGGTCAGCAATCTAGAGCTTAAAGAGTACCGAAGTTCATTGCAATGCTTTTTAGATGGGCTTTCACTTCTATTTATTGCACAGTGACAGTTATTCAGCATACAGCAGTCCACAGTTTATAGTTGTACAGTACAGGAAAGATGTACAGTACAGGAAAGATGTACATTTGGACAGCTACACAGTATACAAATTTAGTAGTCTTGATAACACAGAGTAGTAGATTGTCTTATACTTGAACTGCATCTTTCCAAAGGGATAGCAGAGTTTCCGACGCTTTCGTTTAGGTGGACAAAATTAGTACGGGCATTAACCTGGAGTGTCAGGTACTTTACAGAGTAGCATGAAGAAATAGGCGGCAGTTCTAGAGTTGAATATAGAGTGAGGAAAAGAAAAATGGAATCAAGCCTTCAGCAGATCCGAAGAAACGAACTCTACTCCCGATACTCGATGCAGAAAAGTGCATGGTTCAAAAATAAAGATTCACGTCTGCAACTCATACAACTTCTCGTTAATCCATTCCAAGGTTCTTGAATGAAAAAAGAAACCCTCTCCAGAGCCTATTTCGACGTTCACATTCACTACGTTCCCACGATGCAAGTACGGGTTTTAACCAGTTTCCCTCCTAAACCAAAATTGTTTAACAGCAATGCCTGGAGGTCAGGTTCGACTTCCATGTTCACTTACTATTGACATGGAACCTTTTCACTTCAGCTCAAGTTCCGGGAGTATTTGCTACTACCACCAAGATCACTAGAGGCACTTCACAGTAAACTTCTACCCAACTCCTCGCCTGCCTCTCTTTCTTAGAAAGAAGTATAAGTTCCACTATTACGACTATAGATTATAACCATAGATATGACTAGAGAGTATTATATTGGTTATACCTAGAACTCTATGGGACACATGGTGTATTCTGAAGAGGTGGTGTATTCTCAGATTTATCTTGATCACGTCAGTGGAACTTTGGCGAGAACAGTATAAGGTATGAAGGCCCTTGAGCCGCACTAGCGTCACATGCTTGACTCCTAAGTGTTCTTCCCTTGAAGTATGTTATCAATGGACTTGTCTAGCTGCTGCCTAGAATCCACAGGAAAATCACACGATTTCGCCTTGGGACTTGCCCATGGTCCTCTATGTCCATAGTCAAGACAGTTCAAAGTGCCATACAGTCAGTTGCGGTACTCAGTCAAGTAGACAGTATACAAGCTGAGGAGCCTCCGTCGGTGAAGTAAACAAGAGTACCGTAGAGAGTACAGTACTGTACAAAAGAGTACATTAGCACAGTAGAAGTAGACAGTAGAAGTAGAAGTAGACAGTAGAGGTAGACAGTAGAAGTAGACAAAAGTACAGTAGTACTGTACAAAAGAGTACATTAGCACAGTAGTGAATTAGTACAGTAGACAGTAGACAGTAGAAGTAGACAGTAGTGAATTAGTACGGTAGACAGTAGACAGTAGACAGTAGACAGTAGACAGTAGAAGTAGACATAAGGCAGTAGAAGTAGAAGTAGACAGAAGTAGACAGAAGTAGACAGAAGTAGACAGAAGTAGACAGAAGTAGACAGAAGTAGACAGAAGTAGACAGAAGTAGACAGAAGTAGACAGAAGTAGACAGAAGTAGACAGAAGTAGACAGAAGTAGACAGAAGTAGACAGAAGTAGACAGAAGTAGACAGAAGTAGACAGAAGTAGACAGAAGTAGACAGAAGTAGACAGAAGTAGACAGAAGTAGACAGAAGTAGACAGAAGTAGACAGAAGTAGACAGAAGTAGACAGAAGTAGACAGAAGTAGACAGAAGTAGACAGAAGTAGACAGAAGTAGACAGAAGTAGACAGAAGTAGACAGAAGTAGACAGAAGTAGACAGAAGTAGACAGAAGTAGACAGAAGTAGACAGAAGTAGACAGAAGTAGACAGAAGTAGACAGAAGTAGACAGAAGTAGACAGAAGTAGACAGAAGTAGACAGAAGTAGACAGAAGTAGACAGAAGTAGACAGAAGTAGACAGAAGTAGACAGAAGTAGACAGAAGTAGACAGAAGTAGACAGAAGTAGACAGAAGTAGACAGAAGTAGACAGAAGTAGACAGAAGTAGACAGAAGTAGACAGAAGTAGACAGAAGTAGACAGAAGTAGACAGAAGTAGACAGAAGTAGACAGAAGTAGACAGAAGTAGACAGAAGTAGACAGAAGTAGACAGAAGTAGACAGAAGTAGTAGTAGAGTAGAAGTAGAGTAGAAGTAGAGTAGAAGTAGACAGTAGAGTAGAAGTAGAGTAGAAGTAGAGTAGAAGTAGACAGTAGACAGAAGTATCCAGAGTACGATAGACTGAATAATAGTCCAGTATAGTAGTGTAATCTTTATCATACTAACTGTGTGCCAGAAGACAGTGGTTATGGTGGACGCCTGGCTGCGGAGCGTTGCAGCAATTGAGCCCGGCCGCCTGCACCCAACGCGCTTCCCTTACCAAGTCCCAGACGGCACTCCCAGCACATGATCTCAGTGCTTTACGTGTTGAGCAAACTCGTCCGCCCCCTCAAAATGCTCGCCGTTCTTGGGGCGTTGTTGGGCAGCCTGGCGCTAGTGGGGTTGTACACGTTCCAGAAATCGTTGATCTACCCCTCGTCGTTGAACGACGGCAGAGGCTACTGCGCTACGCCGGACACTTTGGACATGCCCGACTACGAGCAGCTTTTCTTGGACACTCCCGACGGCGTCAAGATCCAGTGCTACATATTGAAGCACGACGCCAACAGCGCCTCGTACTCCAACAAAACCGTACTTATCCTCCCCCCCAATGCCGGAAACATCGGCCACGGGCTACACACGGTGGCCATATTCTACAAAGACTTTGGCTACAACGTGGTGATTTATTCGTACAGAGGCTACGGCAAGTCCACGGGAAGTCCGCTGGAGTCCGGCATCAAGGTCGACGCTCAAACCGTCTTGAACCACATCACTGAGAAAGACGAGCAGCTCCTGCAGAGCTCTTTAGTCTTGTACGGACGGTCATTGGGAGGGGCCGTTGCAATCTACATTGCGTCGCTCTACTCATCCAAGGTTCTGGGCATCATCTTGGAGAACACCTTCCTCTCGATCCCCAAAACGGTGCCCCACATATTCCCGGCCTTGAAGTACTTCACGGGTCTCGTGACCGAAAAGTGGAACACGGAGGGGTTGATCCCGTCGATCCCCGCCAGCATCCCGCTTTTGTGCTTCAGTGCTAGAAACGACGAGATCGTGCCGCCCAGCCATATGGACCGCATATTCGAGCTCCTGTTGGCTGAGGAAAAGAGCATGCACAAGTACAAGAACTCTTCACACAACGACACGGATATTCAGCCTCATTACTGGGAGCGGGTGCAGGATTTTATCAAGGAGAAGGTCAACCCCGTGGGCTACTGAGCAGACTATGGCCATTACAGTCACCTGACACGCCTTCGTGTTAGGTGGCCAGAGGTTTGATGACTTAGAGGGCTACATCCATGCTGAGACTCTGCATACTAGGTCCGTGGTCGTTATGTAGTTGGTTATACAAAATCTGAATGCATGCACCCAGAAATGATTAAACAGTGAGCTGTGGCTCACCCTTGGCATTAAAAGTGTCGTGGGACATGAACTCAACCTTCTGGTCATCGGTCAATCTCAAGACCTTCTTGAATCTCTCTCCAATGGTGATCAATTTGTCGGAGTTGCAGTCCTTGGTCCAGATGGCAACTCTGATGGCTTTTCTGATGTTCAAAACAATGCCGTTGACTTCGTTCTCCTCGTCCTCAATGGTTTCACCAATCACAGCCAACAATCCTCTCAACCACAAGTCATTTATCACGCCGTTGACTTCTCTTCTGTTGTTGAAAGAAAACTGCCATCTGCCACCCTTGGAATTCTGCTCATCCTCCCACTCTGGTTTGATACCTTCTTTGAACAAGTGGTAGTCCGATCTCATTGGCAACTGGTTGGCCACTGGGATGGAGTTGTAGATTCCCCAGAACTCTTCCACGGAACTGAAGGTGATGACTGGCTTCAATAAGTCGGACCACGACTCGGATTTGTTTGTCGTGGGCTTGGTGTACCATAACGTCCATTGGCTGTTCAATGGGTGCTTGGCGGTGAACTCCTCCTTGTTATCCAAGACAGTCTTCTGGTTGTCCGAAGACGTCTTTTGGTTGTCCAAAGACAAGTCCTCAGTTTTCTTGGTTAAATCTTCAGATGACATCTGCGGTTAGTATTTCGCCTGGGATGCCTCTAGGGACTCCACCGCTTAGAGGTCGCCCCGATCCGGTGTACATACATTACAGGTAGATTGATGAAACAAGAGTATCTGCCACAAAGGAGGATGTCGGAAAAAAACTCTTGTGAGAGTAACTCTGAGACCGCGGCCCGCATAACGAGCGCGGCCCGCGTAAAAATCAGCATGGACTTCGCTTAACCCTGAACCCATGGCTTCATTTGAATTGGTCTACTACACGTATATCGCCTCTGAAAGAGTTCAACTGATAGTTCGCAAGGGAAAGAAGGGCACAGAGAAAATAGATAGCTGTTTCTGGAGACGGCCCGGAAACAAACCCGTGCATCCCCACCGGGATGCCCTGTCCCAGCCAAGGAAAGTGGTGACATGCAAAATTCGCAATATTAGGGAACGTTTGGGGAAATGCGTGCTAGGCGAATACGTCCCAATCGGGCCAAGAGGATCAAATTAGGACGTTCGGATCGAGCCTCTTCCATCCTTCCGCTTTTTTATATGCGGGTGAAAAGTAGCGCACTTACAAGTCATTCTCGAAGCACAAGTATTATTAATATACACAGTGTTTCATTGCAGAATGGGCACTTCAACAAAGCCGGGAGCCTCACAACAATCTGCAATTTAAAACAATTTCTAATCTCTAATCAAAAGCAATCTAATAACATTACAAAGGAATTAAAACAACCAGCCCAAAATCAAGCACAAGGTGCCGAAAGTTGAGGACCTCACTACGCCTGCGCCGTTGCTGATGGTGGTTTGCGAGTACGTTCTCACTTGGCCCACCTCGCCCGATTTGGTGCCCATGCCGATGGTGCCTGCCTGGACGGAACTGGTGGGCTCGGTGTAGGTGATCATGAAGGTTTGTTTGAAGGTGGTTTTGACGGTGTTGACCTGGCCGTTGGTGGTGATGGTGACCCAGGCAATGGTAGCCGAGGTCGTGGTTTCTTCGTTGGCATCACCCTGGTTGTCTAGGGCCACACAAAAGGCCGCGAGGACGAGCAAGTGGAACCAGAGATTAAGAACCTTCATTGCAGTAGTAAAAGATTGTGGTAGGAAGAAAAGACGGTGCGTGGAAGCTTGTCCGGCTGAGAGGCTTTGCAGTGCTTACATTGACACGCACGCACGCACTTGCCTAAACAAACGACCGACGTACATGCAGAACGGTGCAGGCCACCAGGTTTAATAATGGCAAGAGGTCATTTTTGGCGGAGACTTGTGGGTGGAACTAACTAATGTACAAAAGAAGAATTGACACCTCAATGCTAGCTTATCCTTTCAGCCCCACGTGGAATATGGCTGCATCCGCCTGCGTCACGTCCGCTGGCCTTGCATTCGTCTTAGGCAGCATTGCGCTGGGGTGCAGCGTGAGTAGTTTTGCTCAACCACTCGAGCAAATTCCACGTCCAGCATGAGGGCTTGGGGGAATTCCAATTCTGGCTAAGCTCGCAAAAAGAAATCCGTACCAGGGAATGTCTTTAGGCTGGAATTTCAAGCCTTAGCTCCCGTTTTCAAGAGCTAGGCAAGCCCCATTCAGTGTCCTCTATGCAACGTTGCCGTTGTTTTAGGCCGTCATTATCATTGGCGGAACGGTTTTAATATTCTTGCATGAAGCATGCCAGCATGAATAATGACTCTCAACTTTCAAATAAGTGGCTGCAACCGGCGATGAAAGCCAGTAGCTGCAAACTCTTATGCACTTGGCAAGGCTAATAAACATCTAAAATGAGTCAATTTTAAGCGAGGGGAAGTCGGAAGAGCGAAATGGGCATTACGGGCTTCTTTCAAAAATTCCTTTAGCACAACGAAGAACCAGAACAAACAGAATATGTGGCTCTAGTTGCCAAGTTCCCACCCATTCTTCCGGGGCCACCCATTCTTTCGGAACGACCCATTTTTTGGGCACGAGTTCATTGTGTCTTTAGAAAGGATTATTGCCCCCAGTCAGCCAATCTCTTAAATCAGGTGCTATCTTCGCTAGAATGGGTATATAAGGCTCCAGCTTTGGCCATGTCTCATGCATGAGCACTATCCACATTAAATGTCAAGATTCGAGCCCTATAACACCGACGAGAAATACAACACCTACTGGGGCGTCTTTGGCACCCATCTCGTGGTCTATGAGCCACCCCGGTCTTCTGTGTTGGAGGAATTGGAGATCACGCGACTTTCAAACCTCTGGCGCCGGGCGGTTCCTGTGGCGGCGTTTGGCTTGGAGCAGTTGATTGTCGAGTNCTTTCAAACCTCTGGCGCCGGGCGGTTCCTGTGGCGGCGTTTGGCTTGGAGCAGTTGATTGTCGAGTCAAGCAATCCCATGAATCCCAATGCGTGGAACTGGACCAAGGGGGCATTATTCTTCTTGAACAATTTGAGGGAACTTGGCTACCTTGTGGTGATCTTCACAAACCAGCCGAGCATGCACGTGACTCCAGAGTCCAACTTCTGGACGAAAACCGCCTTCAAGACCTTCTATAGCCTTATGGAACGAGTGTTCCTGTCATACCAGAGAAACGTGGGCGGCTGCCCCCCCTTTATGTATGCTGCGCCCGAACGACCAAGCCAGAAGAGGGGCCGGGAATTCTCGGATCGCCAGACCCATAAGGAGCATCGAATGCCCGAAATCGGCATGTGGATACAGTTCGAAAAAACCATCCGAAATTGCGTCCACAAAACCGCCACCGTGGATCACGACCGTAGCTTCTTTGTGGGGGGCCTGGTGGACGACGAGGAATTTGCATCCAACGTTGGCTTGAAATACACCACCGAGTTCCCCCGCTTCGACGAAAAGCGCCAGCCCATCATTGAGGCCGACCAGAAATCATCCTCCAAAGACACTCCCGAGAGCGACAAGTCGGAAGACGACAAACCCAAGCCTCCATCCCGCCAAACCCTGCCAGAGGAGGTAAGCCAGGAGGTGTAGCCCGAAGCGGCCAGCCTCCACCGTGCTGCCCAAGTCAACCTGGTCCTCCAAGCAACCTTGCCGTCAAGCAACCTTGCCGTCAAGCAACCTTGCCGTCAAGCAACCTGGTCCAAGTAATATGTGCTCTTCCAAGTGCAGTTAAGTGTGATGCATTGGTTGCAGCCAGTCTTGGCGCAGCTTATCCAAGCCGCGCATTTCGCGAACACACTAGAGGTTACTGTTTACCCTCGCACCTTATCTTCTGTCTAATATACATCCTCCAACACGCCCGCCATATTCACTTAGAACCGCGTAGGAGACAGCAAGAATATCCAGGATCAAAACAGATCTAGATTCAGAATCAGAATAGATTCAGAGACCAGAACAGATCAGACCAGAACACAAGGTCTCAGTCTCAAAAGATCAGACCAGACCAGACCAGAACACAAGGTCTCAGTCTCAAAAGATCAGACCAGACCAGACCAGAACACAAGGTCTCAGTCTCAAATACTCAAACTCAGAACCTCAACAACCGGTCCCAGTTATTGACCAGAGCATCGCCACTTCATTGGCTTGCAGGTCAACCCTTATCGCTAACCACATTGCTACACTGACATGTCTCTGCCGCGGACCATCCACCCCAACCGGCGGAGCTCTATAGCCAAGTTAACAAGGCCCATTGTTGCGTCGTCGCCCTCCGGGAGAAACTCGCCCAAAGTGGCGCTGGTTCAAAACCTGTGCCAGAATAGCTTCTTGAACAACGACGCAGTTTCGTTGACGTCCAAACACGACGACTCCTCAAACGAGTCCGGCGCGGATTCCGATCCCAGACGGTCCTTTGACGCCAAGCTCAACGAAGTGGTGGTGCAGCGCCACCTCCGGCCCAACGCTGACTCCATGCTCACGGCCGAGGGTGCAGATATGACAAGGGACATCTACAAGTTCACGGACGACAGACTGCTCCCAAAACGCGCCCGCAGCTGCTCGCTGGTGGAAACGGATTCCAGCAGAAGAGGCTCTTTCGCCAGCTCTCTCAACGTGCCGGGCGGTTTCCGCAGACAGTATGTGTTGGCGCACTCGCCAAGAGTCAAACCGAATATGATCACGCGGAATTTCGTGGAGTTCTTGAGCGTTTATGGCCATTTTGCCGGCGAAGAGCTAGAGGACGACGATGCTGTGGCATGCCACTACACCCGGAGGGAACTGCCCGATTCCGAAGAGACATCGCTCCTTTCCGACTCCCAAAGAAACCCCCGAGGCACTGCTACAGACTCCAAGGCCTACTTCCTCCTCATCAAAGCCTTCGTTGGAACAGGTGTTTTGTTTCTTCCCAAGGCGTTTTCCAACGGGGGCTTGATATTCTCCTCCTTCACGCTTTTAGGGTTTGGCATATTGTCCTACTGGTGCTACCTCGTTCTTGTGTACTCGAAAATAGCCACTCGGGTATCCAGTTTTGCCGAAATTGGACGCATCTGCTACGGACCATGGCTCCAGCGCCTTATTTTGTCCTCCATTATAATCTCACAGCTAGGCTTTGTTGGCACGTATATCGTGTTCACTGCCGAGAACTTGCGGGCTTTTGTGGTGGCCGTGACCAGTTTCGAGACCGAGGACTTGGTCATTTTCTGGTTCATTTTGTTCCAGGCACTCATCCTAGCACCCTTGAGTTTAATTAGAGACATCACAAAGCTCTCTCTCCTGGCCCTCTTGGCGAATGGGTTTATCATGGTGGGCTTGGTGACGATCATCTGCTTCACAATCAGTGAGCTTGTGGGCAACAGCCTTGTGGCTGGGGAAGGCATATACTACTGGTTCAACCAGTCGGAATTCCCCTTGTTTATCGGCGTGTCTATCTTTGCATTTGAAGGCATTGGGCTCATCATTCCCATCCAGGAGTCTATGATTCACCCGGGCCATTTCCCCAAAGTGCTTTTGCAGGTAATCCTCACCATATCGGCAATTTTCATCTTCATCGGCGGCATAGGCTACTACACATTCGGGTCCAAGATCGAGACGGTGATCTTATTAAACTTGCCCCAAAACTCTCCAATGATCACAATGATCCAAGTATTGTATGCGTTGGCAATTTTGCTATCTACACCCATACAGATATTCCCTGCAGTCAGGTTACTTGAACTGAAGATGCTTTCTGCACGCGCCTCGGGAAAAGCATCTGCGTCAGTCAAATGGATTAAGAATGTCGTGCGGCTAACCTTTGTGTTTACGACTTCACTCATTGCATTATATGGAGGCAAGGACTTGGACCGGTTTATATCATTTGTTGGTTGTTTTGCCTGCATACCGTTGGTGTACATCTACCCACCAATGCTTCATCTCAAGAGCTGCTGTGACTACAGAAATGCTGACACTGACCGAAGACGCAAGTTTATGATGGCGTTGTTGAACATGGTACTCATTTTGATAGGAATTGTGGCCTTCATCTACACAACGTACCAGATATTCGCCTGAATTCCCCATGAGTATGCTCACTACAGGTAAGAGTATCAGCTCGCTGCATTCTTTCTTCGCTGTTTGTATTTGCAATTCTAAGGTCTGGGGCTCTAGTCATCTGATAAAAGCTTGACGACGTATTGTCTAGCATCATGGATCAGTCTTTGCAAGTCCAACCTGGACTGCTCGCGTAAATGCTGAGCCTCTGCTATATATCCATGCAAAGAGTCAATTGCGTCAATGCGTTGCTTGTGTAACTCGGGGAAACTCTCCTTCTCGATCGACAAGAGGTTTTCTTTGGCTACTGCATAGGTCTTTGGCATGGCAAACTTCAACGACACACCCGTCGCCACGGACGACGCCAAGAAGCGACTAGGCAAGGCTCTTCTAGACACCGCAAGATTGGTCACCAAGATGGGCAACACAAAGTCCACGACATTGGGGAAAATGGGGTCTAAAACAAGCCCGTCCACCTTATGTTTGAGGATCTGCCACTCATTGCAAACGGCGGTCTTTTGGGTGGCAAGCTCGGCTCCAATGACACTGAGGTTGTCATGAATGAAGCACCGGAGGCTGTTGGCGTACTTCTCCAAGTATGGTGTTGTTCTGACGCCCATGCCCTCGACAAATGTGATGTTTCCGTGGGCAGACTCGGCCTCTTTCAAGTCCAGCCTGATTTCCGCGTTGACGCCTGGTTTGGTGACCACGTCCTCTTCGTCTTTGTAGAAAGATCTTCTTGGCATTGTTTACGAACCGAAAAGCGGTACCTAGCAAGGGTTTGGCAGTGGTTTGAGGTGCGTGCGAGGTGGGTGCAAAACCCGTACACCACGATCAATGCATTTATAGGCTGTAGTCAATGAATGAAAAGTCAGCAGGGTGCAAAGCCAATGAGTTGTTTCTAGCACACTGCTTATCTACACTTCGAGGTTCGTGGAGTAATGTATTCATATGTGGCTTTGAGAGTGCAACCCTAAATATTTCCGTGGCATGTTGCTTTCTCACAGCCCATAAATTCTCGTGTCTATACAGTGGATTCATCTGGATTCAACCGGTAAAGTTAACCAGTATAAATTCAACCCTTCTTGAGGAACCCCCGCTTTTTCTTTTCCTTGGGTTGACTTTCAGACGCTATCGAACCAAGTGGAGCTCCAGCTGTGGCCACAGGAACTTCGACTCGGAGTTCATTGTAAGGCTCGGGCGTGCTGGAGTTGGGTGTGTTCTGTCCGCTACCCAGAGAGTTGGGGGATTTATTCTGAGCAGGTGGCCGGAGCAATTGCCCTCCATTGGCCGGGTTGGACGGCTGAGGGAATCCCATGGTTGATTTTCTCAGCAGAGCTAGGTTCGGCGAGGTGTGAGCGCCGTTTCTGGACTTGGGTCCTGCGTTGGTCATGGCCATGCCTCCTCTTCCACCATAGTCAATGTTCAAGGCCTGGTCAGGAAACACCGACCTGCGGTTGGGCTTCTTCTGCGGGAACCCTGCAATGTTGCCTTGAGTGCCTTGGTTCATCACGAAATGCTGCGAGCCCATACTCTGATGCTTGCCGTTGGGCATACCTTGCATCGGTGGCTGCCCGTTGTACCTCATTTGTTGTAGAGGCATCTGCATCTGTTGCGGGTGGGCCATGCCTTGCATTTGATGCTGGTAATTCAAGGTTTGCATGTTGCCTTGCGAGCTCCGTCTCGCAGGTTGAGGCGGCATTTGGTTGAATTGCTGCCCGCCTTGGTGATATCTTTGATTATTGCGCATGTTTGGTGCCATACCGGGCGGGAAGGGACCATTGCTCTGGTAGCCGTCTAGCTGATGAGTGCCCTCGATATATGGATTATTGCCAGTGAGGGAGTAGGTCTGACGGGTTCCTCCATTCATTTGATGGTAATTGATCGGATTATTGCTGTAACCTGGATTATTGTTGTAGTTTGGCTGTTTAGGATACACACTGCCATTTTGGTCGCCGTGGTCAAACTGCTCGCTCACACTAGGATAAGAGCCTGCGCTGAAATTCCTCTCGCGATCAAGCAACGCTCTTTCACGGCGCTGAAGCTCGAGTTCTTTTTCTTTTAGTTCCAACGCGCTGTATTCCTGGGGAGCATTTTGTTGATTGTTAGTTTCTTGCTGAGTGTTTTGTTGCAAATTTTGCTGCTGAGAGAAGCCAGTTTGTTGCGAAGCGCTGTTGGGCATGCGCGGTGTCTGCACATCTCCGTTTAAAGCTGCCCCATATACTGCAATATCAGAAAGATCAGACATATCCGGAGACTGAAGAGCTTGGATCTTGGACGGACTTTGCAGAGAATCCTGATTGGTCAGTGGTTCATTGATATTATCTTTGTTTTGAAGCGGGCTCCTCTGATTATGTTCGTTGGGTAAATGAGACAGCTGCAAAAATTCAGGGTCATTCTGGTGGTTGCCTTGAGGTGGCTGCTTTTGAGAACTGGCCAATTCACCATTGATTTGAGACAACCTGTGGTTGAGTTCTGCGAGTTTGGAATGCCTCTCTGCAATGACAGCGTCGAGCTCCCTGAGCTCATTCAGCTTGATGGCTTGCTCGTCTGATAATTGGCGCAAGTTCATTTCCAATTGCAGGGATCTTTCTCGGATCTCCTTGGTCATTTGGTCCTGTGATTCCCTCTTTTGCCTGATGTTGGCATCTAATTGCTTGAGTAGAGACAAACGCTCTCGGTGACTGTTTTCGGTCTCCTCCTTCTCCAATCGGAGAGCGGCTAGTTGGCCGCTGAGGCTTTCGATATCCTTTTGACAATTCTCGGCGCCGGCGATTTGTCTGCAGAAGAAAATACTATCCTTCAGGTTGCTCCATGTCTGCACTTGGCACATTATGGAATACAAGTTCTCCAAGTATGGGGTGCGCACATCGTGGTCGTCACCAAGCAAGATGGGCTGCAACAAGAGCAAGTCCAACTCCATGTCAAAGCTATAGTACATGTTGTAGAAGGTTGGATTCGTGTCAAGGTGAGGAGGGTTCAGAGGCTCTGGAGACTGTGGGTAGTGAGCCAGCCAGTTCTTGCAGATGCTGGCCTCGTTCTCGAAGCCTTTGATAAGCTTGCACTCCATCTTCTTGATGATTTTGAAAAGCTCATTGACCAATCCGGTTATCAAGGGCTTGGCCAAGATCTGCTTTCCTAAGTTCTCGGGGTGGGGCTCCTCGAAGACCACCGACAAAGGATTCAAGACGATTCGGGGCAAGGCCAACTTCCACTGGTAGGTCATGAACTCCTTGTGGTTGTTGGACTTGAGCAAGCTGATGCAGCCACGCAGATCTGCCTGGACCATTTGCAAGAGCTTGTAGAGCTTGGAGTATTGATCGCTTTCGCTCACTCTGTTGAGCGACTTGGACTCATCGGTGCAAGTGCCCAAGTATATTCTCTGGTCGCCGTTGAGGATCCGATGGCTAAAGGTGTTTGAGTTGGGCAATCTTTTCACCTCGGACTCGTTCATGATGGAGCACACGGTCAAGCCCTTGGCCCGCGAGAAGTTGGACAAGACAAAAGGCTCGAGCTGCACATACCCCGTGGACTCCACCGCAATGATGGACGACAGGTGGAGAAGGGGCTCCAATTGCGCACACACGCTCTGGAAGCTCTGCAAGTTGGACACGCTCAAGAGCACCACGTCGAACTTTTTCGATGGCTCCACATGCGAGAGCGACGGCAAGAGGATGTTCGGCGTGAATAAGGTTTCGGCGAGCGGCGAGTCCCAGCGGATCGGCGCCAGCAGCTCAAGGCCCAGCGACACCATGGTCACGAAACATGACTTGGTAGCATGCAATCTCCAAGCGTAAAACGCGAGATTGGGATTCTCCCCAACTGCTTATTAGTATTGGGCGGATCAAGAAATTCCTGCGTTTGCTCCCATACGGCGGTCACGTTGCTTTCAGCCGTGGGTTATGGGAACCCCACGGGAGCAGGTTGGCGGATGCTTTGGTTGGTGCTGATGACGTCTACAAAAGGTACATACTCGTAAGGACCTGCAAAGTCATTCGTGCAAAAAGAGAAAGTTGGATGCGAGTGCAAATGGTCTGTTTGGCAGGAGAAATCGGAAATATGGGTGGTGTTAATGCACGCTAGCTTATATAAAAACGCGGGACATCAGATTCAGGTGCGAAGCGCGCGCATGCACTGCCTGAGTCGAGGCCAGATACAGGGCCAATGTTCTAGAGATCATGGGGAGGGGCCGAAGAGGAGTTTGGCGGTGCTGGGGAGGAGGATGGGTGCCTGCATACAAAGCCCGCCTGCCTTGTGTGGTTTGCAAGCACTTGCGGTGGAAACTGGTGTGCAGCTAGACACAGCCCGCTGTTTCAAGTTCTTTGGCCAGGCTGCACGCGGCGGCCGCGTCCCGAGACGCGGTCGTGCGGCGCACGATTCGGGGCCCCAGGCCTTACTCTTGTTACCAGCGTTGGCGGCTTGGGTCGCACATTCTCCTCCGGCGCAAAGGCGTGCATAGCCTAGCGTTGAGCAAGCTTCAACGTCTGCCCAAATAGGCAATCGGCTAAAAATAGCGGTTGGGCCCTGATGTCTGTGCTCTGAAATAATAGATGCCGAAACACCTCTTGACACCTTGGTGCGCGGAGAGTGATTTCTTTAGCATCTTACTACCGGCACATGCAGGTCATGCTTTTTCAGGCTCATTTATTGAGCAAATTGACCAGGTCATTCTCGGCCGGCACCTGTTCCTTATTGGCATCTTATGATCCCCGCCCCATTGGGGAGACTCGGTGCACCAAGACATCTTGAGCTAAGCACAGGAGCTCAACGTGTTTCAGCTCTGACCAAAATACAAAGCTGCTTCTGCTCAGTCGCTACGCTCTGTGCGAGATGGCCGCCAAAAGGCTCGAGCACTACCTTCTTTCTCTCCGAGCCACTCCATTATTTCGCCCGGCCTGTAGCATTGACCTGGGGCTGCCCTCCATGCCGGACATGGTATATTGAGTGTCGCACGCCCGCCCGCACTGCGCATCTTTTTCAGCTTCTCAGCCCGTTGGCTTTTTCCTCATGCCATTTCCTTCGCGTCGTCAAGATACCTTCATTATCATGACTTGATGCTTTGGTCGTCTTTTCCCGGGGGTCCTTCGTGGCTCCTGGGCTAAAGTTGCTGGTGGCTTGAAGATTAATTCGTTAGGGTGTATCTCCGGTTGATGAGGCCTCCTTTGACTCTCTCGGTCATAATCCCTTGCATAGCTCCCCAATGACAGTATGGTCACATGGGCCGAACTCTTTTTCCGTCAGTATCACTCTACTCGCGTCATGGAACAGGTATGAACAGCTACATGACGTCCTTAAGCATTGTAGACTCGAACGTAATGAGCAATCCATACCACACGGTAAGATCATGACGGTAAGATCACGACGGTAAGATCATGACGGTAAGATCATGACGGTAAGCCCATCCATAATCAAGGTCCATCATTAAGGTTCATTTCCATAATTTTTTTGGTTGACCATGGGTCGTGTGCGTCTCAACACATTGTGCGTCCATGGACTGGATCTCCACGCCTATCATCAGCATGCGAGGCAACTTGATCCTCGTCGAGGGCCTCGACCGGTCGGGCAAGTCAACCCAGGCGGAGATCCTAGCCAAGAGCTTGGATGCAGCACTCTTCAGATTCCCCGATCGGCTGACCCCCATTGGGAAGGTGATCAACGAGTACTTGACCAACCACGATTTTCAGCTTTCCGACGAGGCCGCACACCTCCTCTTCTCGGCCAATCGCTGGGAGCTAGCCGAAAAGATCAAGGACTTGCTTCGCCGCGGCAAGCACGTGGTCTTGGACCGTTACGTGTACTCGGGCATAGCATATTCGCTTGCCAAGGAGAACCTGAAGGGCGTGGAGTGGCTTTTCAACCCGGACCGCGGGTTGCCTAAACCGGATCTCACCATTTTCCTCACCATCTCCTTGGAGGAGTTGGCGTTGCGCAAGGGCTGGGGAGACGAGCGCTACGAGAAGAGCGCGTTTCAAAGTAAAGTCAAGCAATGCTTCATGCAGATCCTCTCGCCCGAAACCGATGCAAGCATAGTGATCAAGGATGTGGGGGGGCTTTCGATTGAACAAGTCGCCAGCCTTGTATGGGAAGTCGTAGCCGGGCAGAAGTTGCACCAGCCCAGCGCACGTCACCTTCAGCTTCTCTAGCCCGGTGTACAGTGAAACACATGCAAAACAAGTTGAATGGGATGCACCCAGCTCATACTTCATGTGACTAAAGTATCCAAAAACTGGAGCCTCTGCAAGATTCGGGTCTTCAGAATCTCGTGGAGCTCGCCTCCTAGATATAGCTCGTCCACAACCACATACAACTTGGAGAAGTTGAACACCAAGTCTAGCTCGCACACATTGTCAAAGTAACTATCCAAGATCTCCACGAAAAAATGGATCGACTCCAAGTAGCTGAGCTCGTTATCCACGAAGTCAATCAGCACGATAAAGTAGAGGCCCGCATACCGTCTATACACCAACTTGGTGTTGCGGAGCTCCACGAAGTTACTCTGGTACTTGGAGTCTCGCGACGACACCACGCGGTGGATCTCGCTGACGAGCTCCTGTTTATCGTTTTCCTGGAGCGAGTTGTCGTACCATTTGGAGAGCCGTGTTTTTCCTTGACGGTTGAGTATGAGCACGTAATGAATAGCCATGATGTTCGCTTGGTTGTGCGATTTTGTCTTAAATGTTTTGGTATTTACAGAACAGTTTTGTATCCTGTGTCGTCCGTGGTCCGTGTATCCGTGGTGTAGTAGACTGGCCTAGTACTAGAGAACGCGGTGACCATGTGCAAGACAGCCATGCATACTATCAGCATGGTAGACTTCAGCATGCTAGACTTCAGCCAATACAACTTGTCGGGACCTTACAGAAATGTCTGCATCTGTGCACTGCATACTATAGAGGCATTGTATTGCCAGTCTTTGGGTTCGGTTAATGCCTGGTGTTGAGCCGTACGCATGCTCACCATACATCTACACTACACACTAACATTACATACTCATATTACTTGACAACACACTAACATTACATACTCATTACTTGACAACACACTAACATTACATACTCATATTACTTGACAACACACTAACATTACATACTCATTACTTGACAACAGCTATTTATTACTTGAAACTATACTTGACACTATACTTGACACTATACTTCACACTACTTCACACTATACTTGAAGATATCACGTGGTGCACACAGCATGGACGACTACAAGCAGTTTGAAATCAAAGAGGGCATCGTCTTCCTCATTGAGGTCACCGAGGCTATCCTAAGGCCCGTGCCCGACTGCAATAACCAATGCCAGCTCTACGCCATTCTAGAGTGCATCCACGACCTCATCTCAGATATGGTGATCACATTCCCCAACAATGGCGTCGGCATCTACCTCTACGGATGTGAGCACACTGGGGCCAAGTTCCCCAGGAACTCGGGGCTCAACAAGATCTTCTCGCTCAACGACTTGAACAGCTCCAACATGAAGGTGCTCAACAACATCCTCCATGATCACGAAGACGGGTTCAAGCCGCTCCTGCGTCGGTTCGCCCCCTGCGTAGCCGCCAGAGACAACCTTCACACCGTGTTGAAGACGGTGTTGCGGCAGTACCAGACCAAACCGCAGTACAACTACAAGAAGCTCTTTTGGCTCACCAACAACGACACGCCGTACCTGAACGGCGACTTGAAAGACAGCCTAAGGACCATGATCAGTGACTTCGAAGACAACAGCATCCTCATCAATCCTTACTTCTTGGAAACCTTCTGCGAAGATTCGTCCAAGCCTTTCGATGCTTCTTTGTATGAGAAGATCTTCTTGAACACCAATTATCTCAAGCACGCCCGGCGGCGGGAACAGAATGCCATGGCTTACCCCGAGTCCAGCACCTACAAATGGCTGCAGACATTGGTGATGGGTGACATCAGAAAGGCCATCTCCAGGTTGAAGGAGGTGCGGCGCACGCAGTTCGCTTGTCACTTGGTTCTCAGCGACGGCCCGACTTGCGGAGGCCAACTAGGCTGTTCCATCAAAGGCTACTCGCTCTACAACCACGAGACCATCAAGCCTTTTCGCCAGTTGTACACCGAGGGCGATCTGTTGAAGATCGTACACAACGACTCCCAGATTATCCGCACGGATAACGACACGGTTGTGGAGAAGCATCCAAACGAGCTGAATCTGTCTTCGCACACTCCTGTCATGAAGGGTGTTCCAGTAAGGGAGAGTGTTTCAGGTACCGAAAAGATCTTGCTTCTAAGCGATGAAGTTTTCGAGTACATGAAAGGCACCAACTTCGATCACAATCCCTCAAGCAAGCATGAAGCTGTTGGAGATGGCCACGACGCTGTTGGAGATGGCCACGAAGACGAACGCCCCAAGGTCGAATACTCTCAAGCTCCGTATTTGAAGCTAGTATGCTTCCGAGACGTTAAGAAGTTTCAGCCTTACTTGAATGTCAACCCCGCCTTGTTTGTGACCGCAGACTTGACCAATGGAATCAACACTTCCAAGCAGGGCGGCTTCACCAACTCGTTCCGAACATTCCGTTCTCTCTATCAAAGTTGCGTCAAGCTCAATAGGTACGCGGTTGTGTTTGGATGCAACAAGCGGAACAAGTCGCCGGATTTGTACGCCTTGTACCCTACGAATTTGCAGTCTCTGCCCGAAAAGTCTGGCAAAAGAGTTCCCGACGGATTCCTATTGATAACTCTCCCATGGCTAAATGAAATCCGGAGTTTGCCTGACCACATGATGCTTGACCACAAGTACTTTTTCGACGAGGACCGGGACGCAGTGCCTTCGGAGTTGGTGTCTATCTTTACTAAACTAATGGACCAATTCCAGGTGTGGCAGGCCTACAACCCGCGCCAGTTGCACAACCCGGTCATCAAGTATTTCTACGAGGTGATTAAAAACGAGGTGCTACAGATCGACATCAAGGAAGAGGACCACAGTATTGAGGGCAACGACTGGAGCGCCAGGGAGTTGATCAGAGTACGTGAGCAAGTACAAAACAACACCGACACACGCGAACTTTTCAGGTTCATCAATGATGTTTTGAACAAGATGGGCAACTCGGAAGTGATGAAGCGGGCAGCCGAAGACCACAGTGACGGCAGCAAAAGACAAAAGGCCCCAGAGCTTACGGAAGCAGATATCATTGCTTTGTGGAAACTTGACAAATGGAACAACGTCACCGTGGCTCAATTGAAGGAGTTTATCGGCCGATACGACTCAATAAAGAGCGCCAGCCGCAAGGCAGATATGATAGAGAACATTGTGAAATTCTTGGAGAGCAGGCAGAGGGTGAAATCTTTGAGAGCAGGCAGAGGGTGAAATTTTGGAGAGCAGGCAGAGGGTGAAATTTTGGAGAGCAGGCAGAGGGTGAAATTTTGGAGAGCAGGCAGAGAGGGTGAGTAGCCGGATGGGCGCGTGCAGAAGCTTCGGCTCCCATCGTACATATCGGCCGCGCTCGCCGAGCCAAGAGTTTAAGGCTTGGCTCAAGAAAACGGTACCAAGAAAATTCCGCACCACATGTTTGCGGGGTATCTAAAACTAGAGCAACAAGGAACCAGACACAGTCACCAGAAACCCTTGAAAGCTTACTGGTGAAGACATGTGCGAGAGACGAGGTCCGGCAAGAGAGCGGCACCACGAACCATGTCTCAAGTCGCTCCGAAACAACCGGGTATCGACCCTACTGCAGGCCGTGGAAACAACAATGCTTGTCTGCAGTCCACATGAAACAATGTCGGGGAATTTCTGAAGCGGCGAACATTGACTGCAAAGACAAAATGACGCAGACCTCGTATATATCGCCGCCGAAACAGTGGGAAGCTGGGATGGCCGGTGGCGCATATGCTGATTATTAATAGAGCATCACGCTGTATGCAAGGCAATGGTCAGCTCCTATCCCGAGGAGGTGATTTGTCCGATCCGCACTAAAGTGTGACGAGGTTGCGCACTAAAGCATGAGTGATGCGCGCTAAAGCGATGACATCGTTGCGCATTATAGAGCAGTTTTTTTTGGCTTTGTTAGAGGCGCGCTTCGCTCGCTCTGCATGCACCCTTGTGTCAAGCCAAGCTTCGGCGCGCTGTTTGGATTGCCGGTAAAAGCGAGACGATTTTTTGCCCCACGCGAGTTGAAACTACGAGGTGAGGGGTAAGCCGTCCACACAGCGGCGTCGACAGGCTTTACGCATGGGATAAGTCACAAGAAGAGGGAAAACATCCGAGCGAAAAAAGCCTAGCGGCGAAAAGCCTCGTTGGTCCGAAAAGTCCGATGGGCTCTGGTTCGTATCCGTATTTGGTGTCGGAAGTGAGGACAAGTGCACCGATAAGTGACCCGCGCATAAGCACGAAATGCCGCTTGTGGAGGCAACGCATATATATATTGAAGTGATCCACCACCTCCACAATGCTGCATTTTAATCTTCCTTTTTGTTTGCCCTATATCTGTGATTTAGAGCACCTACACACTATTGCTTGCAGCCTAGTTGCCTCCCATTTATTATCTGCTTACTTTCCAGAGTAGATCCCGCTGACCCTATATTTAACGCCACATCCCGTCTCCAGGATTTGTGTTGGAATCCATTCTCGTTCGAAATTCATTATCTTGCTTTCCTGAAAGGGTGACGCTTGATGTGTCATTGCAAATCAGATACCCCGCTCTCGGAGCAGAACACGAGTGAAACAATCAGAGAAATCCCCTCCGAAATCTCCAAAGCGATGCTTCCGGAGCCCGAAGGCAACGTGCCGGACTACGAGCTTAATCTGCCGGACTACGAGCTTAATCTGCCCGGGCCCGAAGATAACCTGCCGGACTACGAGGACAACCTGCCCCAGTACGCGTCGTCGCTAGAGTTCTACGGCACTTCACTCATGAAAACCGAGTTCGACACGCCGTGGAGCAATCACTCCACAAACTTCCAGCCCGTGGTGCTAGAGCTCAACTCAAACCAGCTCAACGTCTACGAATTCCACGCCGACAAAGCCACCATCAACACGTTGAAGGCACTCTACAAGTATCAAAACTACGACGACTCCGAGGTGCCCAAGCCTACAGCAGACATCTCGGACGAGTACTTTTTCGATGCCGACGCATACGGAGATGTTGGCCAGGCCGACAAGAACCTTGTGATGTTCTCCAAGTTGAAGAAACGCTTGGCCTCCAAGAAACTACTGAAGTTTTTGGCTTACCCCCTTCCTCTGCAGTTCTACAATAATGAGTTGCTTCTCGAGCCCACGTCTGACGCCGCCGTCTACAAGAAGTTTGCCAAAACGTACCGTGGTGCCCTCATGCGCTCACTCACGTTGCTGAACCTGACGGTAGGCGAAGCCATGTCGTCGCTGTCCACCCTCTACAAGGAGGACAGACAACACCTCAAAAACTCATACACGTTAATCCACTACCGCAACACGTTGCGAGTCCGTATAGAGTATGTGCAGATGCTCCTCCACTGCTGGTCCTTCCATGGAATGATCCATTGGTACCGCAACCTCGTCGTGGGCCGCGACTTGTGCACCCCCATTGACGACAGACGTGATACCGTGCTCAAGTCCATCCCTAGAAACTTTACTGTCGCCAACAACAACTTATTGGCCCTCTCAGCCCGGGAAGCTCTAACGTTCAACCCGGAGACAAGAAAGCTTGTGCACAGAGACTCGGTAGTGTCTATCGACTCCGACGATTGCAGTTGTTTCTCTTCCAACAGCTCCAGTTCTGCGCAAAGCAGGGCTTCCAGCGCGTGTTCTAGAAGTGACGGCTGCAATCGGTACAGTGCCCTTATCAATGGCTCCAGGGTCGTGTGCTACGAGAATTACTACACTGTGATAGAAAAGCAGTTCATCTCCAATTGCATTCCTGTCCTCAACTCCTACGACAAATGGCAGGGTTCTAGGGTGACTATCTCCGACTATAAGAACCTCTTGCCTGCAAACGACAAGGCAAATTTGAATGTGGGCGACAAGATCTTCATATCCCATGCCACCTTCGAGTCTCTAGTGAAGCAGCAGAAGAAACTGCACATTATCAATGCAAAACGGGAGTGCAAGGATTTCTTTGTTGCCGAGGCAGGCCTCGTTGGAATCACGGCTTAATTACGAATAATGATCATGACCAGTAATGATGTATGCGTGTATGCAGGACAACACCTCACATCCTCTTAAAGTTCTAGTTCATATTCTTAGTTCTAGTTCATATTCTTAGTGCTAGTTCATACTTTCAAGGCCAACTAATAATAGTTAGTAATAGATATCCAAGTAATACATGATACTAGTAAGAGCTGGTGGTTGAAGGAAAGCTGAAGATAATATTTAAAAGTGACAGAATTTCATGCTAACGTCTATAGTACATTCACGACATGGCAGTGTCGTCGGTAAACTCCTCATTGTCATCCATCCCCAAGTAGTTCTCCTGCTCCTGAACAAACTGTTGTGGTTGATAACTTTGATTTTGATGATTTTGATGATGTTGCTGGATACTGTCGCTGTATCCCTCAATCACATACAGCTCGGCCTCATGGGACGGACTGAGCTGGTAGCCTTCACCCGGAGCCGGAGATGAGCGTGCAGAGCTTGTGGCGTTCAACGACATCGGGGTCGACGGCAACTCGTAGTGGCTCTGGTTTGCGTCGTATGACTTCTCGAAAGACATATCCAGAAATGAAACGTCCTCGAACTTTGTACAGGTCATGCCCGTGTAAGGATCGGCCCACTGGCGCAATGAGCCCCAGGGTGTGATTTTGACAGTCCCGCCATCTGGGTGATTGTACATGGGCCAGTCTGACGACTGCGATATGGCCTCACGCTCTTTCTCTCCGAACAACGCCTTGGGTTTCTTGGTGTCATTTTCCCCGTCTCTCTTTCTTTTATTGGCGAAATTCATCTGGGCGCTTGAAAGGTTGGCGAAGTTTAGCAAGTGAAACTCTTAGAGCCAAGATAATAAGGTGATACGTAGTCCAAGGCAAAAGCCGGGCGAATCAGGGCTAAACTAGGTTGGACTGGGCTGATGGCTGATGGCTGATGGGCTGGTGGCTGATGGGCTGATGGCTGATGGCTGATGGCTGATGGCTGATGGGCTGAACTGGACCAAACGCGTCGAAAACTGGGCTATGAAACTGGAGATGAGAATCAAAGCTAATTGTCAAGCCGTAAGATGATCGTATTGACTGTTTGAAGGAGAAATTGATAATTGTTTGACTGCGAAACCAGCACGCAGAAAACGAATGTCTTGTTGAAATAATTGAGCCAAAAAACACGGTCTTTGACTTTTTTGGGGCTTCAAAGTGAGTTGAAGACTTAGAGTCTGAGAAAGAAATTGGACTTGGGTTTTGCGGCTGAAAAAACCCAAAATCTGTATAAAACAAAAATGTGTGTGAATGTCGTGGAACGTATTCAATGGAAATGTTCTTGAAGCAGATGAGCCTGGAATGCCTCTGGGTGCTGGGTGCGAGAGCAAAAAAAGCGGGTGCGAAATAGTAGGAATGAGTTGGAAGTGTAGCTCATGAAAAAAGATCCAACCAGCCTAAAAAAGAAATTCCCGCGGAGGTACGGGTGTACCCGCGGTTCAGCTAGGCCAACTTGATACTGAATGCTTCCGCGCACTGGGATGCAGTTCGCGCGGAAATAAGTCTATTTTTCGGCGAGACAATAGTAATTCTGCGCAAGACAATGTTCCAAGACGATTTCTGAGCAAGGCGTTTCACAATAGCGTCACAATAGTCCTGGCCACGACCCTTACTCATTTGTGAATTCACAGAGTCGAATTGGAGACCTCCGGTCACACAAGTAAACCCTTTCATGGCATTGCGAGTACGCTCAGGAAGTAACCGCAATTTAATGCGCAACCTTAATTTAAACAGCAGCACTTTCGGTTTAATATTCCACAGCAATATTCCTCAAGCCAGCTTGTTGGTTGCCAAGCACACACATTTAACCGCAATGAACACCCAAATATAGACAAATGAGTAGGGAAAAAGTCAAGTAAAGGTAAGCATTGAACCGGAAGTACTAAAAAGCAAATCAGGCATTGACCCGGCAACAAATGTTGAAGATCTCTTCGGTCAAGATCAAACCAAGTAGTATGTTCATTTTTTGTGTAATTCCATACCATGGAGCGAAGGTTTAGCATCGGCACGGCAGCCAAATAGTGGCACAATTTTTTGAAATGTACCGCCGCTCAGAGATCTGGCAGCTCGTCTCAGATCCAGCCTCAGAGGCAGACGCAACCGCATGTGCTCGGCCGGGTTCTAAAGCCGCAGCCGGTCCACACAGTGCACGGAAAAGAGCCGAAGAGAATACCCGCGCAATAGGCTCGGAACACGTCCTAACCGCTTCCGTGTATGTTCTCAGCTGAGCGACTTCAGCCGTGGGTCGGCCAGAAATATTCGACACATATAAGTCCAAGCTTTGCTTCCACGTCACAGAGCCTAGAGCACATTTTGGAACCTCCCCTTTCTTTCTATTCTTCGACCCTAATATTTGCCTTCCATTTGAATCGGCGCAAGGAGCCCCTGAATTGGCAACCAAGAAATTTTACCTTTGATCCAAGTCCGAGATCATCCTGGCTCTGGAACCTAAGCTAGTACAACTCCGGTGCCAGTTCAGCAACTTCTTTTGTGGTCCGATAAAAACACCCCATTTCGTTCTCTCCGTCTTTGGCAAGAAACCCGGGAAGCAACCAACGCCTGGCTACTGTTAAGCGCCGAACCCTCAATTCACCCATCTTCCTTGCGCACGCAGCCGCGCGAATTTGCCTCATTTACCAATTGAGCGAATTCTCGGCCCTGTTGTTCGCGTTAGGCTGCAGCTCCGGAACTTTTTTGCAGACCGTCGGAGCTGTCACATGGCGCTAGACCCTTAAATTGCACCCTGGGCTAAATTGCTTCTTGTCTATAAATCAGCCGCCTCCGGGTCTGAACCACTTTGATTCCAAAGCGAAAATCACTCGAGTCAAGGCTAATATTTTTCTGCGCTGGGGCTTTCTACTACTTCCTTCTGGCCTATCGCATTACTAAGTATTACTAATCCTGGACATTTCTCCGGTCCATCGCATGAACTTATCTCGACTATACACTCCACAGTCACGGGACGTGAATTTTTCATAGTCATCTTCATATTGGGTCGATCTTCAGTTACTTCCCTCTTCAGCTGAACTTCACATATATTCATTTAAAGAACATTCATCTTTTCCCGAGCCGGTCACCACACACTTTTCCATACACCAGATCCACAGCTCAATTCCTTCTATATACACAATGTCTTCAACTTCGTTGGAAGAGCACCACCATCACCACCATCAGAAAAAAAAGAGAGTGGGCAAGGCATGTGACCTGTGCCGCATCAAAAAGACAAAGTGTGATGGCAAGAACCCATGTTCTCGGTGTGTGGCTGATAATAAAATCTGTGCCTTTGTCCATAAGAAAAGGAACAAGGACAAGGTGCACCCCAGTGGGTACATTGAGATGCTCGAGACCAGAATTGAAATCCTCACCAAGTCGCTTAAAAAGTTAATGGTCTTGTCCGAGCCTCACTTGCCCTTTTTGCAAGAGATCATCGAAAACGCGAAGCACGACCTGAGCCCTGGTTCGCTGCCCATCTCCGAAGGTAATTCGGAGGACGAGTTCTATATTCCAATCAATGAGGTTGTTTCGTACTTGGTCTCCAACCGTGAACTCACGCGTGCAAGTCTGGATCTGGACTTGAGGCTGCCGGATCAAGATCTAGAGCCCACGAAGTCTTCCAGTGTTAAAACGGAAGACTTCGCCGATGCTGACAGCGAGGAGCAGCTTCTTAGTACTTCTGAAAAAGTCCCCATTCTCAGTTCAAATGGCACAGTCAAAGTGGAAACACCCATGGCCATCAAGACCGAGCCTGACATGGAACACCTTGGTCATAGCAGATCTAGTTCACAAGCACTGCTATTCTCACCACAGAAAGAGCGTATGCGTGAAATGGGGGAGGGCTTGGAGAACATACCGAAATCAGGCTTTCTGAGCTTCTCCACCCAGGGCTCTTTGAACATGAACCTGGACCTAGATATGAACCCCGGCATTGATATGAACCCAGACATAGATATAAACCCGGGCTTGAACATGAACTTCGAACTGGGGTTGGATTTGAATCTGGACATTTTCCCCCGGAGATCAAATCTGATGTTCATCAACAACTACACACATTATTCCACCTCTCAGCTGCTGGTGTCGTCGCTATCCCACAAACTTGAGAGCCACTACTTGGACGAGCTGAGTTTACACAGCATCAGGCGCCTGGTGTCACAAAAAACCCACCAGCGGAAGAACAGCGGACACGTGCACAAGCCATCGTACGTGAGCCATTCGCACATGAACTCGTCTTCAAACAGCTTCATGGCTAATAACGGCAACTTGTTCCACTCTCTGTCTTCGAAATCAACAATCTTGTCCCCTGATACACTTTCTCTGGAGGTTGATGGATACAGCCAAGAAGATGTCAAGCGGATCAACGATGAGGACTACTTTCTGCTTGCGAGCGAGAAGGTCAGGAATCAGCTACCATCAGAGTTGGTGCAGAATGATCTCTCGTCCTACTTGGATGCGGACCTTCTTCTGAGCAATCCGTTCCTCAGTTAGGGACAAAGGTCTTGATGCTGGTCCTCAAGTATGTGATATAGCGAATCTATTTATAAAGATAATTGACACTTAGCTCAAACTATTGATCTGTTTTTGCTCTAATACAGAAACAGACACTTAGCTCAAAACTATTGATACTTTTTTGGTCTAATCTACAGAAACAGACACTTAGCTCAAAACTATTGATACTGTTTTTGCTCTGGTCATAGAGAAACAATATTCTGCTTCAATCTATACCAAGGAAGCACCCCGCCCCAAACTATTTATAGATATCATTTCGCCTCAATTCATATAGAAGCAACAACTCTAATCCATAGGCAACAACTCTAATCCATAGAAGCAAGGCCTCTAATCTATTTATAGAGATGACACTTCCGGCTAGACTTGCTTTCTTGTGGCCTTGACCACCACAGGGATCATTCCACCCGTTCCAATTGCAAAAGGCCGATGCCCCAATACTAGCAATTGCGTGCGGATGGACCCTGAGTGGGAGGTGATACTGATAAACTGGTCCCCGTGTTTATCGGTGTTGTTGAAGATGTATTGGAAGCCTCGCTCCTGTCTGAGTGCCTGCTCCCACACCTTCTCTCTATAGTCATCCTTGAAGTAGACATCCTCCTCCTCAAAACCGTCCTCTATAATGAACCCGCGGCCCGAGTACTTGTCGTCGATCACCGCCCGCGGAGATCTCTTGTCACAGAGATGCACGCCAATGGTCTCCCTAAAGTCCTCCTTTATCAAGGGCTTGATTTGGTTGGTGTCCACATGCCCGTCCCACGTGCCAATCAAAGTATCGATTGACCTGCGGAAAGGCAGCGAGAACCATTGCGTGGGTAACGGCAAGCCATCGTGCACCTCCACCGTAAGCTGGCGGTGGTTGTCCTTGGCCTGGCTCTGGCCCAACTCCGTGAGCTCCGGGTCCGGGCCCCAGGTGATTTCGCCGTCGCCCGTACGGTGCAGCCAGTACTGGTTCCACTCGATCTCGCCGTACTTGATATTGGCCAAGTTGTGGTACCCCTGGCCATGGCGGCCCAAGAGGAAGAGCTTGTAAGAGACATGCTTGGGGCTGTTGCTGTTGAGATCGGCGAGCTCCTGAAAGATCTGGCGCCAGGGCTTCAAGCGGCCTAGGTGCTCGTCGAAGTAGTTGAACTGCGTCTCGTCTGTGTCCTCCAACAGCTGCTTGAAATAGCCGGGCACCGTCTCAAAGTGCCAGCGGTCACCACGGAGCTTGGCGTGGGCCTCCTCGTAGTGCATGCGGTCGTCGGTGAGGATCTGGGAGTTGAAGATGTCCAAGACGTCTGGCTTGGTGGACATGGCGGTGGGGTGTGGCTACTCGCTTAGCGTGTTACGTGGTAATGAGACATGCTGCGGTCACGTGCAAACTGTGGAGATGTCCGGTGCTTCTCGAGTGTGGCATGGTGGCCGGGATACTTGGAGAAGCGCTGAGATCCTGGCCGAGGATCCTGGCCGATCCGGCGGACGCTCAATACTACGGAAATGGCTAGGGCCATGTATTCCAGGAACTGGTGTGTGGAGCAGAGGACCAGTCTTGCTTCGCGCGTATGCGCATGGAGGAAGTGGATTATGCGACTACGCGGACACAGATGTTGCTAGGGCAGTTCAGTTCATGTACCAGCGTCACATGGGATTACGGTACTGAAACCGCCATGAACCGCCACCATGAACCGCCATGAAACACCGCCATGAACCGCCGCCATGAACCACCGCCACCATCTCATCTCTGCATACGCTTAATCAGTGCTAGAGCCTGGCTATTGCCCTTTGTAGCTGGTCAGTGCCATCGCCTACACTGTTTATGCATTGCTGAAGTTAAAAGATTCGCTGCAACTCGGAATCCAAGTGTTGGAAACAATCTTTCAACACACGGAAAAACGGTAATTCTTCCTGCTTTCCTCTCCCCAGTTCCCCTTGCTCCCTCGCGTCGTCGGGATCGCGTGGAAGGTGCAGCACTTGGCCATGCGACCTCGCACCGTCTAACATAGCATACTGGAGCCGTACAGTCTGCCCGGAAACGCAGGCCAAGGAAACCCGTAGATGCCCGCACCTCTCCTGCCGCGTTCTGCCAGAAGCGTTGCTTACAGTGGGGCGGCAGCCCCGGCCCCAGGGCCCGCCATCCGTCGGGTCGTGTGCGCACCACTCCCCGACGCTCAGAAATGCGATCTAGCGTGTTCACCTGGCCTACATCCCCTCAACTGTTCCACCTGTTCCACCATCATCAGCATCCGGACTCAAAGTATTCCGCCGCTATCCCCCTCAACACCTTTCACCCAATATGGACAACATGAATGACGATTTCTACCCGTTGGCCTTGCTCATGGACGAGTTGAAGCACGACGATGTGTCCAATCGTGTCTCGGCCATGCAGAAGCTCGACGCCATCGCCATAGCCTTGGGCCCCGAAAGAACCTTACACGAATTGCTCCCTTTCTTGAACGACGCTGCGCAGGACGACGAGGAGGAGGTGTTTGCCGTCATGGCCGAGAAGTTGGGCTCCTTCGTGCCCTTGATTGGTGGCCACCAGAATAGCGAGCCCTTGATCAGAGTCTTGGCGGTCTTGAGTGCCATGGAAGAGCCCATTGTGCGTGATAACGCTGTTGATTCTCTCAATACAATCAGTCTAGAGTTGACCGACGAGGAGGTGAACGGCATCTTCTTGGAACTAATTCGCTCCTTGAGTCAGGGCGACTGGTTCTCCAAGAAAGTCTCGCTGTGTGGCTTGTACAAGTCCGTGATTGTCAGAGTCGACTCCCCCACCAGAAGGGACTTGTTGATGCTCTACTACAGCTTGATTTGTGATGAGTCGCCTATGGTCAGAAGAAGCGCTGCCAAGTACTTGCCTACTTTGGTCGACAAAATGACCGAATACTCAAGGACTTCTCCAGCTTCCCCCAACAAGATTGACAGCGAAGACTTGGAAATCATTTCCAAAATGTTCCACAATTTGATCAATGATAGCCAGGACAGCGTGAAGTTGTTGAGTATCGACGTATTGGTTTCAATCTTGCGCTACTTCCATTCCATAAAAAACCACTCCCACAACTCCGACTGCTTGGTCAGTGCATTAAAGTTAATAAAGGACGAGAGTTGGAGGGTGAGGTATTCTGCAGCTGATCGTTTCGCTGACATTGCTGTCAACTTCGCCGACTCCGGATCAGACTTGCTCAAGCTTATTGATCCTTTCATCAACTTGATGAAGGATGTAGAGGGTGAGGTCAGAAAGGCTATTGCCAAGCAGTTACCCAAGTTCTGCGTTTTGATCAAGGACTTGAAAATAATCGAAACCAAAATCATTCCAGTTGTCGGTGAATTGAGTCAAGACTCCCACGAAAATGTGAGAGCCGCCTTGGCCTCTACCGTCACTGGCTTGTCGCCAATCTTGCCCAAGCAATCCACCATAGATATCTTATTGCCTATTTTCCTCAATATGTTGAGAGACGAGTTCCCAGATGTTAGATTGAACATCATCTCCAACTTGTCAGTTGTGAACGAGACCATTGGTATCAACTTGTTGTCTACCAGCTTGTTGCCTGCAATCACCGAGTTGGCTCAGGATAACAAGTGGAGGGTACGCTTGGCTATCATCGAATACGTGCCCAAGTTGGCCAGTCAGTTGGGAGAGTCTTTCTTCAATAATGAGTTGTTGACGTTATGTATGTCTTGGTTGTGGGACCCAGTCTTTGCCGTGAGAGATGCAGCAGTGAACAACTTGAAAGAATTGACGGTGATTTTCGGCTCAAAGTGGGCCGAGAGTCAAATAGTTGCTCGTTTGTTGAGCATCAAGGACGAAAACATCAATGAAGACGAAGGATCGAATGCAGAGCAGGTTGATTTCTCCAACTTCATCATCAGGATCACATGCCTCTTTGCCGTCACGAAGTTGATCCCCGTGGTTGACCAGTCCATCATCATCAACAAAATATTACCTTTCATTGATCAACTTACGGATGACTCGGTGGCCAATATCCGGTTCAACGTTGCAAAGTCATACTTGGTTGCCGTGCATGCTTTGATCAAGAACCCCAGCAGCGAGGTGAGCAAGTTGATTGAGGGTGATATTATGACCAGATTAAACGGTTTGCTGAGTGACGTGGATGTGGATGTGAGATATTATGCCAACGATAGCATTGAACAGATCAAGTCTTTGGCGCATTGAGTTTATGATTGCGGAGGCCATCTGCATGGTTGACAGGAGCCGATTCATCCGCCGTGAAAAACGTTAGCGGTCATCTGAATTCTTGCTGACTGAGCACTCATGCTGTTTTCTTTGATCATGTATAGGGTAATGTAGAGTGACTGAATAAGAGTTCGATGTGTTTACCCCATTTGAGGCCTATATTAATGCGATATGAAGTCTATTTGACCACCTCCGATGATAGACGAGGCCTTTTGGAAAATAATCCTACGACGATGAGCCCTGAGCTTTTGCCCTTTCTAGCTTCTCAAAGTCAAAGTCAAAAGACGCCCCACATCCGCATGATGTAGACGTGTAAGGCGAGTCTACCATCTTGAAGGAGGACCCGATCAACTCGGTGGTGTAGTCCAATTTCGAGTCCTGCAAGATTTCGAGAGACGACTCATCGAAAATGATCCTTGCCAACTCCATATCCGTCCTCTGGAAAACCGCCAAGTCGGGATTCTCGGCGAGTTCCTTGTCCAATGTAGTGAGCTCGAAGTTATACTGAAACCCATGGCACCCGCCCGACTCCACCTTCACGCGAAGAGCAAAGTCGTTGTTCACCAGCCCATCGTCGTGCTTGGCTATATCCTGCAACTTATCCTTGGCGGTGTCGGTGATGCCTATCTTGAGGTCTGTTTGGCCACGCACGAGCTGCGTCATCTTGAAGGGCTGCATCTCCTTGGAAATCTTCTGTGTTTGTTCTTTGCTGGGTTCCTTAGGTAGCGCAAACGCCGACGGCGTAAGCGTCTTGGGGGCACCTGTCTGATTTAGCCTGGAATAGGTCAGGAATCTGGCGGCACTTGCAATTGCACGGGGGGCCAAGAGCCGGGATGTTATTCTGGGATGCCTTAAGAGCCGACTATGTATCATGGTAATTATGTGTGATTGTCTGGTGCAGGGAGAAGAGGTAGACGAGGAGGGCAGTAATGAGGTATAGCAGTGATAGAGTGAATAAGCTGACTAAGGCGCGAATGATTTGCTGAGCGGTCGCGCGCACTATTCAATCAGAAGTGTTTGATTTTATGGACACTTCTCAAATATATAATCTATTGACTGCAATCGTCCAGACACCTTAAATGTACTCATCGTCGGAGACTCTCCACGAGCTCAACAACTTCAAGTGGGCCCAGTTCTCCTTGGGTCCTTCCATACCCCAGGCAATCCACCTGAAGTACCAGAAAGTACCAATCACCATGGCATACAAGGCGGCGTAGATTGCAAGGTAGGCACACTTGTATGCGGGCTTGCTGGACAACTTCAATGGTCTGGTGAATGCCTCCACTTCGTAGACGAAAACAATCATGGCGAAGTACAATGCGGGCAAGTAGTGGTGCACGTAAGTGACTCTTCCCATGATCACGAACGGCATAAAGTGCAATCCCCATCCAAACATTGGGTAGATGCCGCCCATCAAGAACTGCTTGAGCGCAAGCTCGGTCTTGAAGTCGTTGATTTGTCTTTGCCATCTAATCAAGTGGTACAATGTGATGAAACAGAACAAAATAACACCAACTGACGAAGTCCACGTAGTAGCCGGCGAGCCAATCAAGAAGTACTTGACCTTACTATCATCCCAGGAGCACATTCTGATACCTGCATGCAAAGTGGGCCACTCCCACCACTGCGATGCCAAGTCGTCTTGCTTGTCATCATCTGGCACCAATGCGTTGTTTGTAGCCATCATAGCCAAGTTGATCTGCACAAAGTCCTTGAGGAATTTGGTCTTGGGCAACTTGAAGTTTTCAGGCGCATCGGGCAAAATCTCGTTTCTGTTGTTCTCGATGTTCCACCAGGTTCTCTTGTCCTTCTTGAATGGGTTCTTGAAACACACAACCTCTCCTTGTCTAAAACCCCATGCGGGCAAGCTGTTTCCGGAGACACCTAAGTAGCAGTCCATGGCATTGTTCTTCAATCTGAACGAAGTACTCAAGGGGTGCAACACATCCTTGTCTTCACTTCCAAAATTTTCCATGATTTCCACAACCCAGTCATCCTTAAGATCTCCAATGGTCATGTTACCGTAGCCTGCAACTTCATATTCCGAGCTGAGGACCGGAGCTGCAATGTCATGGGTGTGCAAGTTTCTACCGGTCATTGGGTGAATCAATCTGACAACCATCTTATCCTTGACCAAGATTGGTTCCTTGTTGTTCTCAGTATCGTAAGGCTGTTCAGCACGACTAAACTGGAAGATCCAGTTGTTATTGGAGTCCTTGTGGGAGTATGTGGTCACTTGTTGTTGCTTAGAACCTTCTGGGAACGCCTGGACGTGGGAGTGAAGCAAACCACCGGTCAAACCCTGACTTTTGATGGTAACAAAAGAGTGGCCAATGGAAACGTCTCTTGGGCCACCACCGACATCAGAGCCGTGCAAGTTGGCTTGGAACAAGGAAGACATATTGGCGTCACCGGTTCCGGACTTGTACAACAAGTCAAAGTGAATCTTGAAAGCCAACAAGAAGACGCAGAATGGAACAACAATCAAAGCAAGGATGCGGGCGGCCCAGTGGTAGGAGTACCTGGTCCAGGAAATGGATTTGTCGCCAAACTTGTTCCACAAATCCACAACGGTGTAAATCCCCACCAAAGTGGTAACAAAGAGTCCCACCATCTTGGTGGAGCACGTGCAGCCAATGGCAATACCGTTGAGCAACAACCACTTCCACCATTTGCGGGAAAACTGGAGGTTTTGCTTGTTGAAGTTGTTGAATCTAGCAAGAGTAAAAACAACGGTTGCAGTGAAAAACAAAAGGGGCGAGTCAAGCAAGATGAACTTACCCAAAGTAACGTAGGACAACTCAAAGGTCACCATAAGCGTGTACAACCAAGTGGCGGGAATGGAGAAGCCAATCTCCTTGGCAGTGAAGTAAGCCAACGGAGTGCACAATGCAGAGAAGGTGGCCTGGAACAATCTCATCTTGGTGTAGTCAATGTAGTCAGGGTACTTTTCGCCCGAAGGGAAATCCCACGAGCCGTTGTATCCTGCCATCCAGCCCGAAAGCCCGACCAAAATCTTGGCCAATGGAGGGTGGACGTCATGGTAGAACTCGTGTCTCAAGTAGTAGGAGCCGAACTTTCCAAAATGGGCCTCGTCCCAAACAACGGCATCGTTCATGGAGATCCGGTACATTCTGAGCACAAACGACGCGATGGTGAACACGAGCGGAGCCAACCAGGCCTCCAACTCCAACAAAGCACTGGTGGTGGACTGCTGGTATTTTTCAGTGGCCGAGATGTCGGAGTGCCCCAGAGATTCAGCGTTAGCAGCTTGCGAGGGAGCCGCTTGCTGTTTCCGAGCTTTCACATTGGATGCAGGGTCCAAGTTTGCGCCTGAAGCAGACATCGTTTATGAATACGCTTGGAGGTGGAGTGAGAATGTGGGTCTTGGGAACGACGCTACGTGTTAAAAGGCGCGCCGCGTATGCAGGCCCGATCCGGATTTGGTGCCTGGGACCCGAGTTGGTTCCCGTCTGCCGGGGTTGAGGCTTCCAACGCGCCGCCGGCGCCCGGGTATCTGGCGGTGTCTTTGGGTGGCTTCACGTTTTTCCTGGTGGTGTTTTCGGGCCCATGCGCATTATTGTTTCTGGCTTTACATACACCGAGCACGGCCTCCAGCCGAGGTGTTCTGGGCGACCCTTGAAAAAGCTAAACGCGTTTGGGATTGAATTGGGGTGTAGTTGAGTTCTATGGACTCTGGAGCACGTGCTGTGGCTATTGGGGAGAGAATCGAAAAGGATTTTCTACTCCACGTAGAGGCGGCTATATGCCGGACCCGAACTCTGGCAGTCGTTTAACCTTCTTAAGGCTAGTCTAGACCAGTCAGTGGAACGAAAGATGGGATCACCCATATATGAGCAGTGGTATTCAGGTGCATGAAATTTGCCGGGTCTGGGTCTCCCAGTATGGGTCATTCCCCGTACTCATGTGAAAACGTGCCAAACTAGAAACAATGCCTACAGTTGATGAATTCAGCATGCCAAGTATTTTGAAAACATAAATCTATTATGACTGATTAGGAATTGTGGGTAAAGCCTCAAGTCGTGGGATTTTCGAATTGAAGGTAGAATTCACCACTTGTTCATTTACGTGTTTCCCATGGTGGATGTTGGTTTAGAGTCATCGCTGCTGGATGCAACACCGTGCGCCGAGTGCAGTGGGCTGATTCGAGTATTCCTAGAGTGCCTATGAGCAGGTCTTTAGTTTCTACAGAGGGACTTGATGCAGCCAGTGGTATATTGCGAAGTGAAGTGAATGGTAAATATGAATGGTAAATATGAATGGTGAATGATGAATGGTGAATGATGAATGGTTAAATATGAATGGTTAAATATGAATGGTTAAATATGAATGGATGCGGCGAATGATGCGGCGAACGCACGATGAACGCACGATGAACGCCAGACTGAATCAAAAAACGACGGCTCGTATTCTGGCTTATGATTGTCTGACTCAAGAGAAGAGCCTGAAGCAGCCAACTTGATTGAGCCCATGCCGGAAACCAGACGGCACACGTGACTGCATGCGTAAACAGGGGCATGGATAAACGTCAGACTGCGCGGAAAAACGCACGTGGCCCGCGCACGACTCCCATCGCAGGCACCTAGAAAAAAAACTCGCTTGATTTTTCACTCCTCCACTATCCAAAATGGCTTTCGACAAATCCGACATCAAGACCCCTGCCTACTCCTCCAGATTCCAAACCCCTTTCCGTAGAAGACAGGAGGGTAAGACCGACTACTACCAAAGAAAGAGATTGGTGGCTCAGTCTAAGGCCAAGTACAACTCTCCTAAGTACAGATTGGTGGTCAGATTCACCAACAAGGACATCATTGCCCAAATCATCTCCTCCACCATCACCGGAGATGTTGTGTTGACCGCCGCCTACGCCCACGAGTTGCCTCGTTACGGTATCAAGTACGGTTTGACCAACTGGTCTGCTGGTTACGCCGTCGGTTTGTTGGTTGCCAGAAGAGCCTTGCAAAAGCTCGGTTTGGACGAGACCTACACCGGTGTCGAGGAAGTCGAGGGTGAGTTCGAGTTGACCCAGGCTGTTGAGGATGGCCCAAGACCATTCAAGGTCTTCTTGGACATTGGTTTGCAAAGAACCACCACCGGTGCCAGAATCTTTGGTGTTTTGAAGGGTGCTTCCGACGGTGGATTGTACGTTCCTCACTCTCCCAAGAGATTCCCTGGTTGGGACATCGAGTCCGAGGAGTTGGACGCCGAGCTCTTGAGAAAGTACATCTTCGGTGGTCACCTTGCTGAGTACATGGAGGAGTTGATGGACGACGATGAGGAGAAGTACAAGCAAGTCTTCAAGTCCTACATCGAGAACGACATCGACCCTGAGGACGTTGAGGAGATCTACGCCAACGCTCACCAGAAGATCAGAGACGACCCATCCTTCAAGCCAACTGAGAAGAAGCACACCAAGGCTGAGTACGCTGCTGAGTCCAAGAAGTACAAGGCTGTTAAGTTGACCAAGGAGCAAAGACAAGAGAGAATCAACCAAAAGATTGCTGACTTCAAGGCCAACAACTAATTTAGTTAGATTTATCGGTAGTCCTTTAATCTTCACATACTACTTAGCCTCCCTTTCTAACTTTAACCTCCCTTTCTAACTTTAACCTCCCTTTCTAACTTTAACCTCCTTTCACTGTCTATGCCTAGCACTTCATGGCTACTCTATCGATTAACACCTACTTCTACCCTGTCTCGTTCATCTCCTCCTGTTTGTTTGACCGCACCCTTTGCGCTTCGTTCAACAACTTGTCGTAAGCTTCGTTCACAACCGGATGCACGTCTGTCTCGTCGCACGAGTCGATGGACTCGCCATCTTCGAAATCCCTCTCGGGAATCTGCTCGTTCTGCTTCGCAACGACTGGCGCTGCCTCGCTGGTGCTGCTGTCTTGAACCTCCACACCCGACTTGTTACCTGTGTTGTAGATGTTATCAAGACTGATCCTCTGGGTGTTGATCTTCGAAATCAACTCTTGCACCGAGTCCACGCCCTTAGCATCTATGATGGCTTCCCGGAGCTCTGACCCTGAGGGAAGCGCTCCCAAAACGGGCACTCCTGGTTTAGGCTCATCCACCTTTTTATCTGCCAAGTTCTCCGCACTCTCTCGGTGCTCCATGTAGTAACCCCACCTCAAGAACTCTCCCTCTTCCTCTTCTTGTTCCTTGGCATGCACTGATGTTTGAGATGCAGATTTCATCAAAACGGGCCGTCCGGTGAGATTGTCTACCGGGACATTACGACCGTCAGAGATGGCATCAATCACAACCAAATGAGGCTGCAAAGTTTCTGTGTCTTGCACAACGAGGTTTGCTGGTCGTGAAGATTTGGCCATGATGATGGGACCTGCGTCAATCAATGCCTTGGAGCCTTCGTGGAGCTGCTCTCTATCTTCTTCCACATTAGGATGTGATAGTTTATCGATAGAAGGTCCCTCTGGCCCATTGATTGAAGGCGTGGGGCTCATGGAAGTGTCTGTAAACGTTTTGGCCTTCTGCTCGAACATATGCACAACTTTCTCAAGAGAGGCATCCAAGAGACAAAACCGCAATAGGTTCTCTTTCCCTTCAAAAGAGAGTTGCCCGGAGTTTCGCTTTTCGAAGAGTTTGTCGATGATTTGATGCATCTCTTTTCTCAATGAATTAGTTCTTTTGATCAAAGCATTGGTGATGATTCTTTGTAGATTCAAGTCAACTTCTCCTGGCACCTTATCACTTTCCAGAAGCATTTTCTCCGCTGTCTCCATTAATAGTGACCCGTCAAACATCACATCCTCTTGCTCGACGTCTCCGGCGATATTGTTAATATCCGGCCGGATTGTCTTGTCCAAGTTTCTCATCAAGTATAATGCTAGTCTGTGGGAAAGTTCATCGGGAACCAAGTCATAGTCGAGGTCCACTGTGAAGATTGACGACGATTTAACTGACGTATAGAGTGACCCAATGGAACTTCTGTCCAAGTTTCTGTTTCCAACTAGGGACACATGCACCAAATTTTTGATCGTGGGGAAGATATCAGCAAGGGCAGTTATCGACTCCGATGTCAACTCGTTCAAATCGAAGTGTATTCTTTTCAAACTTTGGAATTTAGGAAGTGTTTTGCCCAACTTGGAAATGACCTCGGGAAAGAGCTGCGGCAAGGAACTCATGTCGAAAAATCTTAAAGTTGGCACGTTGGCCAAACCTTTTAGTAACTGCGCAACCTCTTCAACGTCAGTTAATGAAGTGGAGTTTAACGAAAAAAAGATCAATTTTGCACTTTTCTCAGTGAATGCTTTGATGAAAGGTTGGAGCTGTCCATTGCTGAGATCGTTGTATGCTATGTCGATACCAACGCACTTGGAGTTTGGTCTACTGATCCAGTCAGCTAGAAGCTCACATTTTCGGACGTTAATTTCAGTGCCGGCAACACCCAAGCGGCAAGTGGAGATGGTTAAGGCTTTTTCGAGGAGAGTCTCAAACATTTCGTCTGAGAGTTTGCATCCGCCCATGACCAACTCTTCTATGCCGTTTCTGCGTTGAATTGCCTTGACCACCAAGTTCCAATCCATAGCAGATCGATAGGTATTTGAGTTTGTGATGTTCTTCACTCTTTGCTGACTGATGTCTAGCTTGCGCACGGTGTGGTTCTTGCTTAAAAACTCGCATAAATAAAGCCATCCCAAATCGTCAATTGCAACGTTTCGTAGAGATAGCTTCTCCAAGCTTTTGCTGTGGACAAGCCCCGAAAGAAGATGCTTGAGCATCTCAGTAGTCATGGTAACATTGTCGAAAATAACTGTGTTGATTGGAGTGATTGCAATGAAGTCACTAAAGGAAAGGACGTCGATGAGTGTGGGCTTTGGGTTGAGGAGCTTCAAGACTTGCAATGGTTTGGTCCTATTTTTCAATTGCTTGAGCGTGGCAGGAATAGGAAGAATTTCACGGAGGTGACAGCATCTGGTGTATATGGCTTCAAGAGATAAATCGTCGTCGCCAGTTGCCAGAGTCACATCAGCAGTCTCTTCAAAGTGGAACTCGTGATAGTGGACTGGTTTGTCAATCTCAATTTTCTCAGCATTCTCCTCGATCTCATCATCCTCCACATTGATGGCCGCTCCTTTGCTGCTCAGTTTGTAGGAGGCGATCTGAGAATGCAACTTCTTGGCGGATAAGTGTGCCTCAAGAGCATGTTTCTCGCTCTCCAAAAGAGCTAGTTTTTGGGCCTCTATCGCAATTTGCATTTCTCTTTCAGAGAACAATGTCTCTGGGGCATTATTCGCACGTGAGCCATCGCTAGTAGATATACCTTGCGCTAATCTGGGGACAGGGGCCTTCAAATCCTCAGGAATCAACACATTGCCCTTACGTGGTCTCCTGGATGGGATCTGCTGCTGTGGGTCTTTGTCGAGCTTGTCCAAGGCAAAAGCAACTCTGCGGAGGAGGTTCTCTTGGATATTCTCAAGTGCACCTTCGCACTTGTTTTTCTTGGTTCTATGTGGTGCACTCGACGATTGCAGCGGCGTTGTCGGTGGGACTGGGGTGGCGTTCTCGGCCGTCAGACTTCTCCGCTTGAAGAAACTGCCCTTTTCTTTGTCCACAGACAGGCGTGGGGAACTAGATACAGAGGAGCGACGGGAGGAGCGCGCAGACGGCAACCCTATGTCTTGGGGCGGTCTTGTAACAATCGAAGACAAGTCTTGGTCCATTGTGAAGGAGGGCAGGAATTCCATGGCGCTGAGCTTGGCAAGAGGCGATTGGTCCACCGCCTGTGCACTCTTTTGGCTATTCTTGTCGCTACTGGGACCAGAAAATGACGACAGTTTGAACTTGGAAGAAAGTGAACTGAAAAAAGACCGGCCCTTGCCGGAGTTTGAGCGTGACACCGACGGCCCTGGCTCGCTCGAAGTACTGGGTGAAGACGAGAGCATGTTCACGCTTCCACGCCTCTTCTGCAGCAGAGCCGGAGCCTTTTCATTCGGTTGCTGTGGGGCTGACAGAGAGCGAGATCGGCCGGCTTTTTCAATGGGTTGCTTGGGGGTCTCCTGGGGCCTTACTGGGGCATCCTGAGCCGGAGGCTTGGCTTGCTTCGGCAGAGTCTGTGGAGGCAGAGCAGGCGATTGAGGCTTGTTTTGGTTTGGTGGAGAATCTGTTTTATCCAGATTCGAGGCCCTGGTCTCGGAGTTCAACTTCTTGGTCAACTTCTTAGACTTGCCTCTGAAAAGCCAGTCCACATCACCATTGGAGACACCCGTCTCCACTTCCGAAGGTGGAGGCACCGACATGTACGAGACGGATTTGGCGGTGGGAACAGAAAGATTCGGGGAGGTAGTCGAAGGCCAATCTCTATCGGTTTGGGGTCGGAAGAGCCGGAAACAGTTGCCACTGCGATGGGGTACCGAGGGGCCGAGTGCCTGGGAAGGGTATAACGAGCGACTTTGTGTGTGCCTGTAAACTATGCCTCGATGGTGATATAGGCAAAGGATCCCGAGGGACAAATCTGGGATTGTTCAATGGGGAATATGGACGAGGAAAGGCGAGCTAAAGGTGGGGTGCGAAATCATGTCCCGCGCCGCAACATACCGGAACCGGAAAGGCCAGGGAAAACCATCGTCGAGCAGGTCGTGGCCACGTGACTTGCGTAAATACACCTTATCGTGGATAGCGGTGCTCGCGGCTTCGGAGTCGAGGCTAGTGGAGAGGGGACTGGTGGTCACGTGACACGCCTCGTTCGGGTGTTGCGGCTCCATGAGCGAGTGTACCGATTGGGCAATCAGAGTGCCTATCCCGTATGAGTCGCAATGGGCTCGGTTACACAACAATGGGACTCTACTGGTTGCGGTAGGCTGATGATACGTTAAGCAGTGTGCACTCCGACAATTCCTCAATGGGAGATTGAAGAAGCTCTCATAACCAAGTCTCAACCTAAAATCGGTCGTGATAGACGGCGAATTGTCTCGGGGCTTCATTCATGCGGGTCTTGCATAGAGTGGCTCCGAGGTCGTTTTATTGTAAAAGCAATTACTCCAGTTCATGTATCTGATAGTGATGTGTGATGCTGTGACTTGGGTCTAGAATTTTGAATCAAGTATACTGAGTGACGTCAAAGTGTATTGTTACATTCTGCATGTGTTACTATTACTGTATGTACCTGGGGAATCCAGTCACTGATGGATTCGAGAGCGAAGCCACGAGTAGCACTGAGTACGCAGAGTATACTGTACTACTATACTACGTACTACTATGCTACGTACTACTATACTACGTACTACTATGCTACGTACTACTAACTACGTACTACTGTACTCGGCCCATGGGTTGGCAGAAAAGATTGCTTCAAAAATCCGTTGGTCACCGTAGGGCTTATCCTTGGCCATGTTTCCTAGACCGTTGATTCAGCAGCGTATGCTTCAATCGGAGTGATCGTGCTACCCATAATGTCAATGGGCCTATGCTTCGGAGTCAGACGTAGGCACTGCACCCGGCTCTATCCATAGCACTTGACCTATTTAGTGATTTACCCTATTCAGAACGTATCTAGTACCTGAAATACAGAAACCAGGATGCCCGCTTGGTCCCCGCCAGTTCTGTTATCACCTATAAAGATCAGCTCTGATCACGCACCGGCTCATAACCCGTGCTTATCGAACTCGCCTATAAACCAACGTCTAGTGACTCCGTTTGGCCTATGGCGTCGAGGCCAAAATCGTGGAGTAAGTCGTTAGGTGCACTATTAGGTGCACTACGTCACGCTCGGCGCTGTGCACGAGTGATGACCACCCTCGGCCAATCACCATGACCATGCGTAATTTCCGCGCTTCCAGTGTTCCTCGTGGAGCTTATCATAAAAATCTCGGCTCCGTGTCCGGTGAGATCAACCAGATACGGCCATAGGCAGGCCACAGGCTTCCATTTGGGCTTGGACGTAGGGGCCGCTCTTGCACTCACCCCGGTCTCGAAACCTCGCCCTGTCGAGGACTCCTGCACTGAGGGACTTATCGGCGCTGGTGGCCGGGGTGATCTCCGCCCAATATCCGAGCTGAGGTCCGAGCAGCACCAGACTTCGCCTCTCAGTGCCCTTCACCACAGTCCACTTTCTTGTCAACACACGGGCACGTATTCCACCAGTTGGAGCTCTTGGCTCCATGGTATACTCTGTAGAGGCCTGGACTTGCAGGTAGCAACCCTGTGTATTTCATTGTCCGGGGAGGCAAAAGAAAGGGCCGATATCCGGCACAAAGCCCACGCACTTGTACGTTTTTTTCCTACAAGGGTCTGTTCCTAATCCACCACTTTCTTTTCAGTCCCCCACATATATATTCCAAATGTTCAGACAAATCAGCAGACCCTTGGCAGCCAGAGCCTTGAGACAGTCCATAATGCCTTCGGCTGCCGGAATCATGCGCACAACCCCCAGGGCCGCCACCCCCCTCCAATACAACAGAAGTTACCACGAGAAGGTCCTCGATCATTACTCCAACCCAAGAAACGTTGGATCTTTGGACAAGAACAGCATCGACGTTGGCACCGGGCTTGTAGGCGCCCCCGCATGCGGAGACGTTATGAGATTGCAGATCGAGGTTGATGACTCCACGGGGGTCATCAAGGATGTGAAGTTCAAGACGTTTGGCTGTGGCTCTGCAATTGCCTCCTCGTCGTATGTCACTGAGTTGGTAAAGGGAAAGACGCTTGAGGAGGCCTTGACCATCAAGAACACGGCCATCGCCAAGGAGTTGTCTTTGCCTCCAGTGAAGTTGCACTGCTCCATGTTGGCCGAGGATGCCATCAAGTCCGCCGTGAAGGACTACAAGTCCAAGAGATCCAATGCTGTTAAGCAACCCACCTTGGGAGCTACCGCTTAATTGGCATGGATTGTTCTGAGTTTGCTTTTTACGGAAATGCTTCGGGGCTAGATGCCTTGAGCTTGGAGATTGGATCTTTTATTTATATCAGGATTAGTGAATAGGATGTTACTGATGCTTATTTGTAGTGGGTGTGGTCAGTGTGAGAGCAAAAGGTACTTGGAGAACTGCTTCCCGATGAAGCCAGTCTCGAGCTTCCACAGCTTGAAACGCGTCATGGCCATGAATGCGATGCCGGTCAAGATGCCAATCACCGTGTAGGCGATTTTGCGGGCACGAAGACTGAACTGGCGTCTGTACTTGAAGAGGCCGCTGACAATGTGGTAGAAAGACACCCACAGGAGAAGCAAGAGCATGAGGTAGTTGAGCGTGGTGCCTGCAGTCCCATAGAAGGAGACATGCAAGTAGTGGGTGATGTAGTTCAAGGTCACCAACGACGAATCGCCGTCGACCCATGCAGGAGCTAGTCTCATCTTGTAATAGTGGAAGCCGAGCACTAGGAGCATGACGTATCCCGAGAAGGTCGAAGGCGTAAAGGTGGGGAAATGCGAGGAGATCCACGACTTCTTGAACCCCAACCCAAGCATGGTGCCTATGCCGCCCAACCCAATGTCGTCTCTATACTCATCGTTGATGATGATGTCTCTCTCTGCACGAGGTCTGCGGGTCTTTTTGGAATTGAGGCTGCGGAGGACTCGCATGGCTACTCCAGATACGACGTGTGCGCCTGCAGTGGCCAACACTAGCGGGTACTCGAACAAAGGCGATAGGTAGACGCCACGAGTCATTTCGAACAAGTCCTGGCACTTGGCCCAGCTGACCCCGAGTGCAGGCGCCACTATGGTGGACGAGACGTGGAGCCCGAAGAACCCCAAGAACCCGTACGCGGAGTACTTCTGCACCTTGTAGAGTGCCGAGAGCACCTTCTTCAAGAACGGCGTTCGCTGCTGGGGCAACTCGGCATTGCCGGGGCTATCGAGGGGAATGCACAGCTCCAACGGCTGGGGCACCACCTGCTTGAGGTCCTGTAGAGACATTGGTGAGATGGATGCGTGGACCCAATCATGGGGAGCGAAAATAAGCTGGGCCTGCACCAGCAACATCGCGGCATCACTTGCTCCAGCCATCAGCCATCTCCAACCTCTGTACATTGCACCCATGGAGACCTTTATGAACCGGGCCTACGTACTATTGACACCTTTATGAACCGGACCTACGTACTATTGACACCTTTATGAACCACACCGTCGCACTAGCTACGGACCTATGAATCTCTGGACTATTCTTGTAAGATCTAGCACTCTACATTACACATGTGCCTGTTTGAAAGCTCTATCTATTAGCATTCCTGCGAGCATTGCTCGTCGCTGTACACCACGCTCGGTATGCGACTCTACAGTGCCCATTATCTAAAGTGCTGAAGATAGGTCAACGCTGCGTATGTCAAAATATTTCGACCGCAGATTCATCATTTGGCCTGTGCTTTGCAGCCCAGCACTTCGCTTACATCCCAAACACTGCCGGCAATTCAATTGGCAGCACACGCTCAATGAATGGATGACCATCAGCTGGCTTTTGACTGATATTTGCCTTGACCCCTGGTGGTGTAGATGGAGCCCACCTTACTGAACGGTGCCCATGAGTGATGTTCGCACTGTTTACACGTATCCGCACACCACGAGCGCTACCTCCAGCACCACACACCGCAAGCCCATGTCGTCCGCCACATTTTCGCAGACCCGGAACTCGGCCATCACTCTAGAGAACCAGACGCAGGCGCTCTTGGGGCGGTTCTCCAAGATCCAGCAAATCTCAAACTCCGTGGAGGCTTCGCCCGAGGAGCTCTCCCTCATTGACCAGATCTCCAATCTCCTCCACAAACGAGAAACGATCGTGGCCACCTTGAAGCGGGCTGCCGAGTCGGACGAGTCCATCTCCACGTCCAAGTTGCAGCAGTTGCAGAGACATAAGGAGATCTTGGCCACAGACAGAACGTCGTTCCTCAAGATCCAAAGCCGCATCAACGACGAACGGAACAAGAACAACTTGCTCTTCCTGGTCCAGTCCGACATCTCCGCCCATAAGCAGAGAAACGTGGCGTCTGTGGCTGCAGACGATGCCAACGACTACATCTTGGACGAAGGAAGGAGGGTCAATTCTGCCAACAGTTTTGCCGAGAGATTGTTACAACAAGCATACGAGACTAGAGACGAGTTGATCAGCCAGAGGGCATATCTTCAGAATGCACAGGCCCGGATTCTGAGCACGATCCTGACCATCCCGGGCATCAATGTGTTGGTGTCGAGAATCAACACGCGCAGGAAGAGAGACACCTTGATCTTGGCCTCTGTCATCACCTTCTGCATCCTCGGGCTTTTCTTCTTCTCCTAACTTCGCCTTAGGCTGTTTCGTGTGTGCTGCACGGATGAATGTGATCTCCGCTGGTGTGGTACCCTGCGTCTTGTATATAACCGCACTGGAATGCCGACCTGCAGATGGTGACTTTTCCACTTGATCAATGAAACTCATACTCTGAACGTCTTGTGGACAATGGAAAATCGGATTTTGGACTTGAAACTCAAGCGGGTCAACCAGCTCAATGACAAACTCACGGAAGCTCTAAAAAAGGAGCGTATTCCGGCCTCCAGAGCCGCGGCTTTAATCATACAGACCGTCGAATCCACCCCAGATATCTTGGTGCCTTCAATATGGAACATGCCTCCGGAATCAAACAAATATCGTGTGTTCCAGGAGTCAAGACATGCAGGCGTGGGCAGCTCCGCAACTTGTTGCACTATCGTGTGAACTGAACGCCAATCATACTGATCCGAATTTTACGTCTGAATGTCCTTCACTGGTGGGACAGTTTTGACGAGGACAATGTGGCAAGCTTGTTGAGTCGAGCCATATAATCCCGCCACTGAACTGTGCTCACTTGCCGTATTAAAATAGTACTATTGGTCTTACTTGGCTGTTCAACTACACAGATTCTGAATACATCATCAATAAATTCAAGCCCCGGCGGCCTCTAGCCTCCGAGCTGTCTGCCAGGCTTCTCATCCACAGTTATTTCTCTCAAGTGCTCAACACTCTGTGAACCCAATGTTTCATCTTCTTTCTTCTCATCATCACCGCACCCACAATCGTAATCCTCAAGAATAGTCGTGCAATCATACTCCGGCTTGCCCAAACGCTCGTTGACTTTGTTATGTACATGGCAGCCCCACAAAGCTGCTGTCTTCCGAGAGCTTGTTTGCACAGGGTGCTTGGCCAATATCTTTTGAAAGTGTCTGGCACAGTCTCCACAGGGGTACACCTGGCCAAACAAGTGGATGTACTGCTTCAAAGTCATCTGCTCTTGTTCGGTAGGTTTATCGGGGTATCTTGCCAAAACTGTGTGGAGGAGGTGCCATGCAGAGTTGCCTAGAGCTGCCTTGAGGGTTTCGTTGGCCATCTTAGGCATAAATGGTGTCTGTGTGTACTGATCTGTGCTTGCAGATACTTCCTTAGTTTCTTGCAACAAAATATTTTCCACCTCCTCTTCTTCAGGGCCCTTGGCCTTTTGCTCTTCCTGAGCGTGCCGAATAGGCTCCATTTTGGTGTTCAAAATAGCCTTCTTGGGTATAGTAGCTAAAGACTCGGCGTCACCAGAGGCAACAAAGTAGATTGCACATGATATCAAGGCGAGAATAAGAAGCGTAAAGAGTGGCTTCCGACTCATTCTTACTGAACTCATGGTTGTGTGAACACGTCCTCAGAACTTGTGGCCTTATTATTTTTGTGTTCCTGCACGTGACACACCTCGTGTGACTCGAGCAAGAAACCCTCCATTTAAGTTCCGACATTCGTCACACTGCTATGAGGCTTGTGTCGAGGTTTGTTTCAGCAGTGGCTGGGCCATGGTGTCAAAATTTGGAATTGGATAAATGTCAAAGAAAAAGTGAATTAAGGTTTACGTCTATTCTCAGAATCTGATGATCTCCGGCCAGAAGTGGCGCAAATTAAGAACATGACCAGAAAAATTCCAAATGGGTCGAATTTCTTTTCAACTTTGTAGCTTTAGCTTTATATTGCACGTTGAATTTATATGTGGATTCCTAGTTTGCATTCATATTTTATATCCATGGTATTGATATCAAAGCTTGAGTTGCTTCAGCTGCGCCGCATTCGCAATGGGTTGTTGACTTGGTGATGCACTGACGGGTGGAAAAAGGAGTCTTTGGCTATGTGCAAATTGTGAGATAATCCCTTTACGCTTTGGGTTACAGCTAAATAGAATTTGTCTCTTATCTGTTAGACCCCCGATGGGTAGCGCACTACCCATCAGGATCAGAAGCCTACGCTGCTCGAGAATCTTCGAGAAGGAATCTTCCAGAAGGGAGACATGGGAGTGGGGAACGATCCCCCTTCGGCACTCGAACGAACAGCCGAACGTCGGGCTGTTCGCCTATATAGAGACCCCGGGATCCCCCTTGGAAGGAGGCATCAACAAACAAATACACTGAATTACAAAGTACTAGACGTTATCAAAGAATCTAACATTATCTATGCAACTATTCTAGTTCAATCTTCGGAGTAAAACAATTACCTCTCGACGGTAGCTGCCAACAATTCTCCTGGCAAGGTCTCGTCACCAATGCTGTAGAGGAGCTTGACACCACCAACCAAGGTGACCAACAATGCAACGGACGTCCACAACAAAAGGTGCGCTTGTGCAGCAATATCCTTCTTACTACAATCGTAGCCTGCCCATTTGGTGGTTTTCGAAGTCTTCTTATCAACGGTGGCAGAGCACACACATTGCCAGCACTTTGGCTGAACCTTGGCACAGGCCCCGTGGCCATTGCACTTGTTGGTGCCTGCCTGGCACGCATCCTTGTCGGTGAAACAAGACTTCGCAGCGACAGCACCTCTCTTGGAGAACGTGGCAAAGACACCAGCAAGCTCTCTCGATCTCTTCTCCATGGCCATCTTGGAAGAAGCTAATTCATGTTGAGGACCAATGGCTATGAGAGTAATGTCAAAGCTTTGCCCCAAAGCCTGGATGCTCTTGATCAAAGCACCTTTGGCAACATTGTAGGTTTTCGAGTCGTAGCCGATCTTGGAGCCGATCGATACGAGAGAGTCCAAGTTGGCGGCCACAAACTCGCCCGGCTGGTTTTCCTCGGTGGAAAACTTGATCATCTGCATGATTTCATTAATGAAAAGTTTATCATTAACAAGCTTCAAGCCGGAGTCTTGCAATGCCACAACAGACTGACCAGCGCCTTCTTTCAAAGAGGGCTTCACCATACCTTCCCATGCATCAGGCAATTCATGGTTGAAGACCTTGAAGCGGTGAGTCAACTTCTCCATCTCGTCTGCATCAGACAAAACGTACTTGACTTCGTCCGAGAACTTGGCCACGGTGCTGGCGTTGAAGGTCTTGGCAACTTGCTTGGGAAAACGCTCGTAAAGAGTGTTGATAAACAGATGAGCGGTCTTCTTCTTCTGTCCTAGGCTGACCTCGAAAGAAGGCGAGATACCTGGAACAAGTGCGGCGGGTTCGTCCACACCTTTGACAATCACCAACAAGTTGGGTTTGTCAGTCTCGTCACTTTGTGACTCATGAAGAGTGTCAATCAATTCGATTGAGCCGCTACTCTGGCCCACAGAGTAGAAATCGTCGATTCCAAACTTGTCTGCCAAGTATAATAAAGTGTTCTTAACAGAGACAACAGGAGCCTGGGGGCTTGTGTTCTCACGGGAGAACTCGTAGACTGCAGCGTTTCCGGACGCTGAAGCAGCTGAGACTCCAAGAAAAGCAGAGAGGCTGAGGATTGCCAACTTCATCTTGTAGATAATGCAGGGGCTGGAGTACGGTTGTCGGTGCGAGATAGCTTGAATCGACTCGGGTGCCCCGTATGCAGGAGTGGTGCACGGGTGTCCACGCGGGCCGAGAATACAGGTTGCCTTCCGCTTTTTCGAAGACCTTTTAAATGAAGACGGAGAATGTTGTAAACAAATACTTATGCGTACACGAAAGGTCTGGTGCACCTGGTGTCTTTATTGGGACTGCTAATGAGTATACGTGCGAGTGAGCAATGGAGCGATACTAAGCACAGTTCATTTGTACTTAGTCCTCTGTGTATAACGTGTTTTTAAATATTTTATGGTGACAAAATATTTACAGTGTTATAACTACCCTTTTCTTATTCAAGGTATTACTTTACAAATAATCGGATCAACGTAAAAAACCCAAAATTTTCGGTCTATGTAGATGATGCGGTGGCTCAATGGCAGAGCTTTTGATTCCAAATCAAAGGGTTGCAGGTTCGATTCCTGTCCGTGTCATTTTTTCTGGCCACTTGCGTTTACGGTTTAAACCTCTGGTGGCTTGGCTTTCTTTTTTATTGGCTTCCTCTTTTTTATTTTCGGGCTTTGCCAGTGGTATTCTAAGAGACTACGGTGAAACATAAGAGGCGACGGTGTTCTAAAAGTGATGGATTCTTCGCATTCAGATAGGGGTGAAAGACTAATTTCGGTTTTTATTATTCTTCATAATAAATCAGCGACTGAAGTTATCATCATAAGCAAAGTTTCCATCACAATATAGAGAATAGAAGTCCTCTCTTAAACTCCATAGTGTACGCAGACACTCTACTTCTTGAGTGGAGTGGCCATGATTAAGAAAAAATGCGCTCAGCAAGTTTTTGGTGCTGCGCCTGTGGTCCGCGCACGATCGATCAATAGTGCACGACCCTCACTTAGGGCTGGCGTGAATCTAGATCCGACCAAGGCTTTGGGGGCACGGAGATATGTTGCACAGTAAACCTCTGGGAGACTCCGTACCTGCATACAAGAATGCTCCCGGAAGGACCTAGGGTAGAGACCCCGCTTTAGATGAAAATGTTGGTTCAAGAGGGGAGCCAAGTATGAGTGATGACTGCACGGCTGTGTGAGAGCGAGAGATATGTATGCAGTACCCAAGATCACGCTAGGGTCCCTTTTCTTGTGGCTGCCAAGGAATGTTTTGGACCCAAGAGAGCGACCCGGAGTTTTGTGTTTTATACGGAGGCGGCGCCGCCAAAGTTACATACTCCCTGCCTTTTTCTGGGTGTAACTCCGTGCTTCCCGTTATGGGGGGTATGGTTTTGAGCCCCGGCACAGCCACAGTGCAGTACACAATGCACTGTGGATCTCTGATAAGAAGGCAGCCAGGCGCCATGCTCAGATCGTGTAACACAGCAACACTAACTTCAAACTTGGGCAAAACCACCGCCTGATTACTGTTATTACAGCCTTCAGTTTCATTTCGTCTTTTTGAGTCCCATACCACGGGCTGTTCCGAATACACGTAAGGGGTTAGTCTTCAGCCAGCACACAGATTAGAAACGACCAAAAGCAACATCACTTTTCATTTCGGCATCAGCTTAGACAGTCGTTTTTTATTCACACGGCGCAGCCCCAAGGCCGAATATTGGTCCGTTCTAATCTGGAGGATACACGTGCCAAACCAGGTACAGAGCCATCTTACCCCTAAAAGTCGACTGGACTGGTTTCGCTCGGCCAATATTTAGAATTATTTGGAATCCTTGCCATTGATCGCACTCCACATCTGAAACTGTCTGATCCGTGAAATGGCACTTAACTCTGTTTTCGAGGCCAAACGCAGGCCGTCTGTGCGTGCTGTTTCAGAAGACCACGCGTCGTCGTTCTTCTCGGAATCCCAAACTTCGTGGGTAGTCTTCAACCCTTGTGAGCAGATATTTAACGACGTGCTCTCTTTCTCCACCAGGAGTCGTCTCACAGACAACGAAGAGGAGGCAAACTTAGATTACACTCTTGAGCAGTCGCTCGATGACACGTCTCAGGCGGGCGCAGAGGACTCTTTGGCAAGCAGTCGCGACTCGCTCTCTAGCCGCATAAATGCCTGGCAGAAGGCAACAGATACTCCGGTCTCGGACAACGTGGCGTCGTGGGACTTGGATGCAGACCTCACATCACACCAGCATGACACCACGTTGAAACACCCGCAAGTCCGGCCAGTCCCGGAGTTTTATGGGAACGAGTTGCTCCGAAACTTGCCCCATGAAACACACTTACAGTTCCGCCGGTCCAGTGCTCGTCTCAAGTCGTCACTCACGCGCAAAGGATGCAGGCCACAGCACCCAGATTTACTCGCCAAGCTTCTCGGCCTTCTACGCTGGCAGGAGCTTCTCAAATGCCCTGGGTCTCTTGTAGACGACTACGTGGCTAACACGCTTTCACGCGCCAACTTGAACAGCAGCTTGACACGGTACGAGCGCGAGTTCTCAGATACGGGCACCTCGTCCTCGGCGGTGATGTGTGGCGGGGGCAATTCGTGGAACGATTTGTGATCAACATCCAAAATCAAGCTCACAGACAAACTCGCTGACTACTCTATAATTCAAACTCGAGCAGTATATACATCATACGATTGTTTCAAAACTGGCCAGGAACGACCACTGGACAAACGCGTAGCGCGCGCACGACCCTCCCGCAGGAAAAACATCTTGTTTCCCCAACTACAACACTCCTTCAAGACTTATACTATCCCCAATGCTTAGATCTATCGCTCAAAAAAGAAGCCTCTCTTCCACCCCCACCAGGAATGCTTTTGCCAAGATGCAATTGCTCGGTACGGTGGGCAATATCATCCAAAAGGAAACCAGGGACAAAGTGCCTTTCCTCAACTACTCCTTGGCTGTCAACAGATACGCGCCCCAAAGCGCCGAGGAGGGAAAGAAGACTGTTACTGACTGGTACAACCTTTCTGTTTTTGATGACAAGGCTGTTCAGTTCTTCCAGAAGCACTTGGACAAGGGCGCTCAACTCTATGCCGAGGCCGACGTCAGACAGAGAACTGTGCTGGACGAAACCGGTGAGAACAAGCAGGTGTACACATCTTTGGTGCAGACTCGTTTTGAGGTTGTCCGCTTCCAAAAAAAGGAAACCGAGACCGAGACCGAGACCGAGTAGTGTCTTACGTAAGGTAATCTACGACTTCTATAGACAGAGGCCGAGAAATACAGAAATTAAACTTGATGCATTGACCGATGGAATGCGATGTCTGCTCTAGTCAATTGTAGTCTTCTAATTTAATATAAGTGCTCTGCGGATGCAAGCTCAATGGCGTATCCAATGGTCAATTTGATGTGCTCGTGGACGTGGCCAAAGTCCAAGCGGTCCATCGTATCCATTGTCAGGTGAATGTACTTGGAGGTGTACTTGAACTCACTCTCGATCAAGAAACTGGCAGGAAACCCGTTTTCGATAGCGGAGGCATGGTCGGAGCATGCGTAGCCGCACTTGGTCTCGTGCACAGGGATGGCACAGTAGGTATCCACCACCATCTTGATGAAGTCGTTTTGGTGCTTGGAGGTGTAGTCGGAGATAAGCCCAAAGTGGGGCTCCACGCCTTCGTCGATGGTTCCCTGCGTGTAGCCCGTCATATCCTGCTGGAGCATTCCCAAGACCGTCTCGTTGCTCTTGAAGTAGCGGGAGAACACATCGATGGAGCCCAACAACCCGCCTTCTTCCGCAGAGTAGTAGTGGAACTCCAAGGTGTTGTGAGGCGAGTAGTCACCGGAAGCTATGGCATTTGCAATCAAGCGAAGCGACTCCAACGTGGTCACGGTTCCTGAGCCATCGTCGTCAGCGCCCGGCGCACGGAGCAAGTTAGGGAACAAGAGGTTGATGGAGTCTTGGTGTGCCCCCACCACAACCTTGTCTGCAGACTTGCCTGGAATCGACACCACAATCGAGTACTGGTCCCAACCGTCGTGCTTGATTTTCTGCACCAGCACGTCCTGAAGGTCAGCCACAATATCACTGACAGTTTGGAATAACCAGTTTGCAGACTCCAACCCAGACGTGGATTTGTAGTAGCGAGTGTAGAAGCTGGTGAACTCGGCCAAGTTGGCCTTGACTGAGTCAATGTTGATTTGCTCCACAAGGGATTTGACCAACGGTTTCTGTGTTGCCTCAGTAGGGTATGAGTACACGGGAATGGGCGCCTTCAACGACTTGAGCTGCTTGGAGAATACCGTGAGGATGTTGAAGCCTCCACCAGGAGCCACCAAGCCCTGCTCCACGGCTTGGTCCACGGAAATGGAGCCCGTGACATCCATGAACTTCTTGCCATTTCTTTTGTACACGAGCTTCGTGTCCTCAGACACGATTTCGTATTGGTCAGGCCCCGTTTTGATGACCCTATCAGGGGACGACTCGAAGACATTGAGGATGCCAAAGCTCAAAGCATTGGCGGCGGCCAAGAAACCAACCGCGGCACAAAGTTTCATTCTGATCTCTCTCTTTGTATTCTCTGTTTGCTCAAACTGGGCAAACTATACCTTGAAGAAGAGAGTGGTTAGCAAGTGTGGAGTTGCTTATACGCTGCGCGCGCATATCACTATCTGTTATCGGACAAGACCAGCCACCACGATGGAATAAACACAAACATAATCAGCAAAGCCATTTTGGAAGAAACTTGCTTGTTGTTGATAATGAATTGCCGTTAGAATCGCCGTTAGAATCGGGGGGTCTCACGTTTACCGGAACACCTCCACTCTAGGAATGTGCACGAATAGACATGCCCCAGTGATGAGCTCTAATGAACGATCTAGGGTCCACGTCCGAAAAACCTCTGTAGCATCGTTGCCACAGTCATTGCAAGTAGGCATATTCTTAAGAGTTAGAGCCCTGTGTGGAGTTCCCGAGCCAGACGCCCTTGCTAAAGATACTAAGACGACTTGCCATGATCCTAGTGCATTTAAAGAAGTTGAACAGTAGTGTTATACTCCGCATGAACCTTTCATATGCGCTAAGCCATTGAGCCAAGCCACTGGTGTAAAGCTAGACTAGTTGGTAGACTTCTGACTTGAGCCCCGGAATTGGACGCCGCGGCCGGAACTCGCCGGCCCCAGCACCTCCAGAGTGGACCCGGCCAGTAAATTTCGCTCAAAAAAGGTCATTGTAATGTCCGGAATTCCAGCATCTTTGGAAGCTGATTTTCATGTGTCTACCGCCCAAAACACGGCGTTTTGCGTTGGGCCTTTTTGTCCTGGGGTAGCCTGGTGCACGGGTGTTTGGCCGCAGAAGACGCCCATTTCCGAGGTTTGCAACCGTTGGGACAAGCGAGTAGTTCTGGAATTCGGTGTTTGCGTGGTTACGGATCTCAGAATCTAAAGAGTCAAAAATAAACCAGCTCTTGAATCCAATTTTCCATCAATGCCTGACTCGACAACCACAACAATCCACTGACGTCTAGTATTTACCTCTATCATGGGCCGTGGTGTCCTCAAGGTGCCAGTGGTCCAAGTGGTATAAAAACAACGATTGCATTTTATGGATTCAGAGCGAGTAGTGAGGAGAACCAGTACTAGCAGATGGTAAGAGTAGTGTGATGGTAAGAGTAGTGAGATAACACAGTGGAGTTGCGTATTACCTAGAAATAGATTATAGTTGGATAGTACTGCATACCCGTTGATCACGTATATTGCTTCTGAAGCCGGGCATCAAGTAGGCTAACAGGAAGAAAGTGCCATAGTATCTTGATTTCCCAGAGCCAAGTCTGTCTTTGTACAGGACTAGGATGGAGTAGCGACCTCCAATAATTCACGGAAGCACAACTTGCGAGTCCAAAATAACATCCAGGACCAAGATCAGCCATGTATATATTTACATCAATTAGATACTTTTATTCTTGAATTAAAGCTAAATTTGATAGTAATATCAAAAATAGATCTGGTATTAATACATATAATGAATATAGAAGTATTGAAACTAAAATAAGAACTCTAAAAAGAATAAGGTAAATAAAAATATTTTAAGATTATTAAGTTGTAAACTTAGAAATACACCTCATAGATTTAAATCAGAAGTTGACAAAAACTTATGTATGTTAGATATGCTGATTGAATTGTAGCGATTAATGGACGTCATGTCGAAAGTATGGTCCTGTTGATATAAGGCATATCGGCTGTACCTGGGGTGGCAATATCCACCATGCAAGTAGATTCAGTGTAAAGGCCATTAATAGCTATATGTCTTTTTGAAAAAGGGAATTGGATCATCACTGTGGCAACACCGATACAGGTGATAGGCACTGGAGTACTTCAGCTTACGACATACCTAGCCACTACTTCAGTTGTCGAACAGCTGCATCGACACAGCATCTGGAGTCTAAATGCAGTTGCTTAGTAGAATTAACAGTAGTAGTATTGGGACTACTGGTAGCTTATATGTTTCAATAAAGTAGTAGTAGAGTAGTAGTAGTAGAGTAGTAGTAGTAGAGTAGTAGTAGTAGAGTAGTAGTAGTAGAGTAGTAGTAGTAGAGTAGT